>CM069446.1:40500959-40705959 GCA_035610835.1 Ophiura sarsii
AGAGTACACTGCAAATGTGGTTATGACCAACATTTTGACCAACGTTTAGTCTTATATGAACAATCTAATTTGTTGGTCAAACTTTTGACCAACTGCTTTTTATAAAAGTTTTAACCAACAAATGGTTAGAAATTAACCAACACTGTTGGGCTAAATGTTTCACCAATTTGTTGGGCAAAGATAATGATTTTGTTTGTGCCCTATCTGAACGACCAATAATTTTATGATGCCCCTTCTTTTTATTGTGTGAAATTTGTAATGGCGAGCGTAGCGAGTTGGATTTATTCTTTCATATTTACATTTGGGGTGGTTTTGTGAGTCTTTATAACCCGATCATTTTGAGCAGAAACGTATAATCAAGTGAAACGTTCTACTTTTGTGAGCATTGGTGCAAAGTAGAGATGAGGTGAAAAGCATGCAATAAATCACATTTTTAAATCATGAAATTGATTTTGTAACATTAGACCCCGTGTGGCTCTAATGTCTCGACCGTTGATGATTATATAGATGTTTTTTCACCATATCGTCGACTTTGCTGTCCAGAAGTCGTCTCATAGTAAAGGTTTTTGAAGTCGATAGGTCTTAAAAAAATATGCGCGAAGCGCAGGAAAAATGGCATTTTACACTCCAAAATAGCCTCTAAAATCACTCCAATCACCACCATCTCTATAGTTTAAACAAATTCACACAACCCCCACCCCTGTTCAAGAATAACAATTTACATAACCCCCCCTTTTTCAACATATGAACGTTACATGATCCCCCCTATAGTTTACCCAACCCCTCCCAACTCCACCATAAATAATGAACGGTCCCTTGATAGGTAGAATTTCCGTTGTGACAATATGTTCATAAATAATACTTACCAGGCGAGGCCCGTAACCATTTACGGTGGGGGCGTTTTTTCCGGAAAAGGTACATTAGTACCCAAAAATCAGACAGCTCGAGAAACTTGAGAGCGAGGGTGGGGTGGGGTTAGGATTAGGTACTTCATAGACAGATATGGGAGGGGGATCGTCTACACTATACAGTATACATGTATATTGTATTCATACATTCATACCAATGTGTCGATCAGTTATCCACGAAAGAGAAATGCTACAGATTATACAATTAGTTCATCTTAAATCTATGTATACCAGTTAGTATTGATATAACAATGATACAATAAAGGAACATATTTTGTGTTGATGAATCAAAGTGTGGGAACATTGGATCCAAAACAAAATAATAAAATTGAATGCTTTACCCAATATAGTGGTCTCGCTACGAATTTTAAAAACTATATTTTTAAAACTTAGCTCTACACGGTACGGGCTCTTATTGATACCAAATGGTACACTACTCGAGCTTACAGCCTAACAATTACACGACATAGGCCTACACCGTGGCGTAGCTAGGATAGGGGGAGGGGCAAGATCAGGCATAGTTTCGTAAAAAGGGTGCTCAAATAGGTTTTTTTTCATAATGCCTATACACACTCATCTGGAGACTGGAGTGGGGCATAAATAGGGCTGGGCACAAAAGGCGTGTTTTTCGGTCAGGCCCCCCCCCCCCCCCCCCCCCCCCCCCCCCTCCCCGATAGCTATACGTCACGGCATAGGCCTATACACTGATCGTCTTCTAGTATCTGCTGTTGTTTTTGTCAATTCTGGCTCCCGTTGATCACTAAGCATGTTAATACTACACTATAAAAATAACGATTAACATACTTGTTACTTGTATATAAATTTGAAGATGTAGGCGAGTCTTTGTTTTAATATATTAATATATTACAACATTGTAGACCTAATAGCCAAAGATCGGGTAAAAGATGCTGGTTTAACTATAGATATTAAACATGCCTGTCTTTCATGTGATGTTTATAACATGAAGGCCTATGACAAAGACCTATATGTGAATTTAATAAATAATTAATAAAACTAAAACAAACATTAAATATTTCCCGAAATATTTAAGAGGGGTAAAAAGAATTCATTCATTGGCGTGTCACCTAGGCCTACTGCTATGAACCTCGACGCGTATAGTTTGTAAAACCGCCGCGGAAATACATTGCATACATCGTGTATCGTGAATAGAAAGATGAATGCACAGACCTATCTGTGAATTTAATAAATAATTAATAAAACTAAAACAAACATTAAATATTTCCCGAAATATTTAAGAGGGGTAAAAAGAATTCATTCATTGGCGTGTCACCTAGGCCTACTGCTATGAACCTCGACGCGTATAGTTTGTAAAACCGCCGCGGAAATACATTGCATACATCGTGTATCGTGAATAGAAAGATGAATGCAATGTAATTCCGCTGCACTTTGCAATACTCGCGACGGTTTTACAAACTATACGCTTCGAGGTTCATGCTACATCACAGCGGGTACTTGTGCAGTATTATACCTGACCTCGACACGGTTAACTGCGCTTTGATTTGTGCTGGGTTGTGTTTGTCAGATCAACCAACAGCAGCAGGTATCGGTCAAGCTAGATATATGGATGGCCGATATCACAAATCAAGGAAACAAACGTCTACTTTTTAACATAATCTTGTGATCAAATCTCATAATATGTTGAGGGATAGAATACATTCCCGAGTGTGTATGATACCACAAGGCTGTCAACTCTCCCGCATTATCTTGACAAACTTCCTCCCGCACAGCCTATAACATCTCCCGCCTCAAAAATGTATCAATTAAAATGTTTATCAACACCTTTATATGAGCTTCTGCCGGTACATTTGCGATTTTGACAAAGCAATTTTTCGGCCGGTTTTGAGGAAAACGTCATCCCTACTCCCCCCCCCCCCCTTCCACACACACACCCCTCCAGTGGCGTATCCAGGGGGCCAGCAGGCCATACCCCTCCCCCCCCCCCCCCCCTGAAAAAATGTTTAAAATTAAATTAAAAAGGAGGAGGAAGAGGAGGAGGAAGAGGAGAAGAAGGAGGAAGAGGAGAAGGTAAGGTAGGAACATGTGGGGGTAGGGAGTTACGGGGTTACATCCCCATAATTTCAATAAGGGGGACGTTAAAAAGCGTTATACTAGACCTTTACAGTGTTAAAAATTCAAATTTTTTGCGCGCTTTGCACGTGACGGTTTTCAATGTTTCATTATTCAAGCTTAACAAATGGGCTTCAGGAACGTTTTTTTCTGGACCATTTTAGTTCAGAAAACTGGCTATTTTTTGCTCGATGAGCGCTCACTTTTTCAACAGGTCAGGTTTCAACATTACAATGGGTTTCAAAACACCAAATTATTTTAAATATTATGTGGGGACGTTAAAAACGTCATACTGGACCGTTATAAATGTCAATTATGCGTACACATCGCGCGCGTTAGTTTGAATGGTTCATTATTCAAGATTAAGAAGATGGCATTGCACGACAGTTTCCCATGACCATTTTAGTTAAAAAACTGTAAAAACTGTTTCCAGGTTTTAACATTATAATGGCCCTCAAACCATGCCAAATATTCTAAATATTATTGGGGACGTCAAAAACGTCATCTGGACCAATTTAAGTGTTAGAAATGTTAATTTTTGCGTACTTCCCGCATAGTTTCAATGGTTCATTTTTCGAGCTTGTCAAGATGGCTTCAGGACATTTTTTTCCGAGCTTCGCGCGGGTATCATAATTTTACTCGCTCCGCGCGCATATGTCCTACAGGTTTTAACATTATAAAGGCCCTCGAACTCATTTTCAACTGGATGGGTCACGCACGGCAATTGATTGACGGATGGATGTGCCAACTCCAGAAGCGGGTCTACCCGCTAGTCATAAGGACCGCTAGTCATAAGTTGGGGTTGGGTAGAGTTAGGGTTAGGGTATGGTTTAGGGTTAGTTGTGTTAGGGCAGATTTAGATAATGAATAATGAGCAATAATGACTATCGAGTTTGACCCACTCAAACATGGACAAAATAATACAGATGAATGCCTTCGTCGTGTTGAGGTAGGTGATGGTTCATCAATCTTCATCAATGTTTTTCAGTAGTAGTACTTGTAGTGCAGGCTCCTCCCCGGGGGGGGGGGGGGGGGGCACTCAAATTGTTTTAGGTAGGGGTGTGCCGCCCAGGGTCTCGAAAAGAGGTTTTACAGAACTGAACTGAGTGGATTTTGCGAAAAATAGGGTCTTAGGAACTGGGTTTTTTCTTCAAAAAAGTAGGTCTTGAGAACTGGCCTATAGTTCAATTTTGATAGCAAGAACGCACATTTTCGATTTTGGTTTTTTTTTTAACGCAACATTTTCGAAGAATTGGGGCTTTGGAACGCAAAATTTCGCGATTTTTCAGCGCGGCACATACCTATACCCTTTTCCAATGTCAGTGCCCCCCCCCCCCCCCCCCCCGGCTCCTCTTCACTAATCTATAACAAATAATGAACATAAATAAATGATTAAATCGATGATATTTTGGTATAGCAATCGTTTTATAAATTAATTCTGTTATACTTTTATAAAAAATTAAAAAAATATAATTATATATGCTTACCTCACACCCCCTGAACCACTCCTTAGCAGTAGTAGCAATTGTTACGTTACCCGCCACAGACAGTTGATGAGTTACTTATCCCTCGCGTTGATTACAATAAGGGATTACTATCTGGTTTGTATCGGTAATATATCACCCCCTAAAAGGCCTGACATATTCAATCCCGTATTCAATATCCGGTGTTCAAATGTTTAAAATACACTTTTGAGAACCCACTTTTGGTTAAAATACACTTTTGATAACCCAATTTTCTACTTACCTTCTGTTTATTGTAAACATGGTAAATACATGTATAATAAGTACATGTATATTTATCGGTAGACATTTCACTAAGTTTGGTATATCGATCGAGTCTTAATTTGGCATTGAAAGTCAGAATTTCAATGTCTGGGAGGCACATTCACGTATGATTTTGGTAGAAGAAGAACCCCCTCCCCCGGCTAACCGTAGTACCTTTTTACCGTCTGCTCTGAGTGCTCTCGATACATTTGCCGGAATTAGCCGGTCAACGCCTTTGTTGATAAAACAAGGTATTTAAAAAAAACTGGACGGGGGAGATAGAAGACTGTTGAATTATCCCGTGCTTTTTCTCTTACGTGACACGGGTCATTCTATACGTGCGTGTCACGGGTACCCGTATCCCGTAAGTCTCACTCTCCGTGAATTCCCAAACCCAACCCACAGTAGAGCCCAAGCCCCGTAATAACCTGCATAGTGCATACCACCACGCAGCGTTCGATTTAACCAATGTAGCATCACGAAATACGACACACTTTGAACACTAATGCACAAATATGTAGCAAAAAGTGCTACGCCAAAAGATTCCCTACTTGATCTCTGATCACGTACCATCAAAGCCAAACCTAAAGATTGAGTGTCATCTTCAAATAACTAAAACAAAGTATGGTAAATCTTGAAATATCGGCGGTTCATTTTCACTTTCGTCCAGAGTTAAAAATCCCATTGGTTTACACGTACTTGCGCAGAATTTTTCTGTCGGTTTAAAATGTGTACAAAATGGCGGAGTTCTGCGCATCTCGGAGAAGTAATAATCATGACGTCACTTCTAGTCTTGTTTTCGTGTCGCATGGCAAAGGTCGAGGGGTTGTTGCCATATCATTGGGCTAATCATATTGAAGGGTTCACACCTCTCAGCCGCCCTCTTATGTCGCTATCTTGCAGGCTCCGATATTTGTACAGCTTTAGCGTCCGTACGGTAATATTGATGACTGGGGGATGTAGCCTAGGGTTCGCCATAATCATTGGGCTAATTGCGAGACCAGGGCAACACGGAACAAAGAGGCCGTGGACTCAGTGACTCAGTATATTACTAAATCATATAATATAATACAAAATAGCATCCAAATAGCTTAGTATATTACTAAATGGCATCCAAATAGCTGAAATAACTTACTGTGTCCTCTTACCTTCATATTATAACAATATCAATTACATTTTACAACAAAATCGCTTCAGAAGATGATTAATGCAAGTTATTAATATTAGCAAATGCCGCGAATTTTAGGGGTTTGTGAAAAGGTTACGACTTAGAAACGTCGTTTCAAATGACGGGGTCGCTAATCTCCCCCGTCAAAAACCGAAATAGTCTCGTTCCACGTTTCACTTCTCATGTGTGAACGCGCGTGTATGTAAACATAGTAAATCACTAGGTGGACAACAAACTAGGGTGAATGCGATCACTGTTGCGAAGAACGCGCAACGCACCTACTCCACGTGACCTGTTTTTCCGAAGATTTCCGATCTCAATTTGAAATGGTCTAACAAACTGGAACACTTTTTTGAACCCCTTAACAAATTGAACAACTTTTTTGACACCACCCCGGTTCTCAAATGGGTTTGTATCATAGGCGTAAATCCGCTCACACACGGGCCGTGTTTCAGTGCAATTTTCATTATTTATTTTTTATATAAACTCTGAAAAAAGAAGCATCGAATAAACATGAATGTATGCTCAAACATAAATTCTTTTACTTCCTTCAGATATGTGCGCGAAACACGCAAAGAAATTAATGTTCACTTTTTAAACTAAAATGGTCCAGAAAAAAAGAAATGTTCCTGAGCCATCTTGTTAAGCTTGAATAATGAAACATTGAAACTAATTCGCGCGAAAAAGCCCGTTAACATAGTGAAATGAGGCATGGATCATATTCAGCCCAAATAATAAATCTATACAAACAGCCAAACAATTTATTATTTTATTTTTGTATTGTCCCTACTTGTCCCATCTATAATTTATAAAACCACCAACCGCATCTGCGTACTTCCACTCCCATTCACAACCCCCTAACCTAAGACAATAAGCATGTCAATCAAATATCGCGTGGACGTGTGGTGAAGAGGGGGTGTCAATTAGCGCGCTTTACATCTGAACAAATCTGAAGGAAAAGCTGTCGCCATGTCACGTCGGTACATGCATTGGTACCAGTGTCTAGGTATGACCTGCGTGTCTAAAGTGACAGTTCGTGGAAAACCATGGGGAAACAAACTTATTTAATTGCGTGATCTCCGGACGCGCGGGTCTGTGCATCTTGACCGTTTTGTACCGTTTCATGTATAAATTGTTTGTTTTATTTGCTGGATTATCATGATTATGGATTTATAAAACTTATGGGTATGTAGTTGTGTAACTTATGTAGGCCTATTTGTGGGAATGGCATTTCCCAGTGAGTATGAAAATGATAAATAACCAAAGCTTATATTTATGTTATAACATTGTTTTAATTGCTCCTTGAAAATACACCAAAGAACATCATAACCAATTGAGAGTCATCACTCATCACGTTTTAAGAAATTCATTATTTTATTAAATACAATAAATCACGGGACAATTCGATTGTAAATTAAAGTATAAAACTTCGAATCTTAATTAGAAATTAGAAATTCCGACGGTTTTCCAGGTATCTGAAAAGAGAAAACAGGACACATTTTAGGGTAAGGTTGAATAGGGCAAGGTTTGTATTCATTTCATGATTCAGAAATATGCACGGGTTTTAACATCGCTTACCGTAACAGTTGCATGATTTATTTGTCCGTTTTGGGATCATTTCTCCACCGTTGACCACCCGGGCCAGAGACTTTACTCTTATCACCATGCCACGCGGGCGCAAGTAAGTAGCCGGTATTCGTTACGATGGTCGACCAGCCACGGGGTGTGGGGGAACCTCGGGTGAGGATCGGAGTCGGTGATAAAAAAAACCAACTACACCCTACGCATAGATTTGGGTAAAATCCGACATTTACACCCAAGTAAATTCAACTTTGTTGGAGTCAAATCGAACCGATTTTGACCAGTCACTGATAATCATGATAATGTTGAACTAACATAAGTGAAATATGTTGAATTACACTCATTTTGTCTGTGCAGGTAAAGATGAGCATGTGGCATGTGACGAGTGTCCAATTCGTACGATTTGATTCGCCATGGAAGTTTGATAAATTCAGCTAACTGTCCGCAACAGATCACTATATACCCCGCCCCCCCCCCCCCCCCCAATGTCTTTGTAAAACCCGACAATTTGGGCCTATTGCGAAAAAAATAAACTACAGATCAGAAACCTATGCATAGATTTGGGTGAAACCCGACTGAAAGTTTGACTAATTCAGCCAAAGACACCACGCGTCAAAATGGCGCTGCCCATGAAAAAGGAATTTCCCAACTGTGGTTCGGTTTTGGTTCGGTTGGCAAATCATATCTATTGGGATAATAAAACACTATCGAACCTACATCAACCAATATAAAACCTGGATACGCGATATTATTAGATCTAAAGCATAAATTTGGAAATTGTTTCGGCTGATTTAACTTATTTTGATACACTGATAATGTTGAACTAACATAACTTAAATAAGTCACATTTTTGTATAAAAAGTGCAAGCCCCCGCCCCTGATCTTGTCAAACCCCGATAATTTGGACCTTGTGCGATCCGAACAATAAGGAAATAAAATATGCTACGGAAGTAAAGGAATATAAAACGTTATTAAAAGGGTAATAGCAGATGAAAAGAGCCCTTTAGTTTAACAGACCATATGTCACTTCATTCACCAAAATTAAACTATATATCACTGAATTTAGTAAATGAAGTTGATGAAATATTTAGAATTATTTTTCTCTGAACGCCCGACAACTGCACGTAGCAGAGACTAATTAAGATTGTATACATTCATGACGTAAAATGTTATTGTATAACAGTATTATATTTCAACTCGAAAACTGTAACACGAAATTCGAACATTTTAATTCGAAAACCGTAACTCGAAATTCAAAATATTAACTCGAAAACGCTAACTCGAAATTCGAAAATATTAATTCGAAAATTGTAACTCGAAATTCGAAAAATATTAACTCGAAACACTAACTCGAAATTTGAAAGTGTTAACTCGAAAACAGTAAATTGAAATAGACTTTCTTGTTTGTATAATTTGAATCTAAGAACCGAGATGTTGCGCATTTCGGATTTTGGCAAAAGAGCTATTTTAAATAAGTATTTTCATAGTACATACTTACGTCCAGGGGTCGCATTCTGACGCGTCTGCGCGTCCTAGACCTCTCACTTTCAAATAGTGACGCGTCAGGTTTCAAATTAGAAAGACTTGCGGGTCCCGATCAAAATTGAAGGGACCCCTTAAATTTGACGATGTATGGAAATGGAAACCTTAAGAAATTCTGTAAATTACATATCCATCCTTTGCTCACAATATAAATTCATTAAAACTGTCCGTAAAAAAGTAAAATTTTCAAATACCCAAACTTCAGGACCCCTCAATTTCTTTGGGGACCCCTTAAATTTGTTTTTTTGAAGTCCTACGGGGTCCTGAAAAATGTCATGGGACCTCTCACATTTTTGATCCAGTGCTATCCCTGCTTACGTCAAGAATCTTTATACCAAATTGGTTAATTAAAAATCTTCCACTAGAGCGCATGTTCACATCACGTGGTCTGTGGTCATAGATTCGGACACACCCATTTTGCCCTTTTAGCGCCTTTCCGTGAAAAACAACACTTTCAAACAACTCCAGCAAAAATTACCCCTCTATAGGGGGTGTGCATATATATTCTGGAATAGCCCAATGTCTCCCAATCATAAAAAAAGTTAGGCTCTGTTTTGAAATGTATAGGTACAGAGCGTGCGCTGAACTTTGACCACATGGGGGTACGCGGCGCACGTAAACACACTGCCACCGCCCAGTTGGGATAGGTATTGCTCAATTCCCGGGTTTGGTTATGGCCTATGTAAAATAAAGATTTGTTTGCGCAAACGATAATTATTGGTACTGTCTAGTTTTCTAACTATAATGGTGGTCCAGAAAACGTTCAAGTGAAATGTGGTTATAAAGCTTAAATAATGAACATTGAAACCAATTCGCGCGAAGCGAGCAAACATTTGCTATTTTAACACTAAAAAGCGCCAGAAAAACGTCCCCCTTAGCAGAATTTCACGAGCTGACGGCAAAAAAAATTGAGGACCTTTTACGATTATTTTTGCACAATTAAAAAAGGTCTTGGTCAGCCCCCGTAAATTTTAATCCTGGATCCGCCACTGGTATAAGCTTGAATAATTTACGCGTACAAACTGTCAACAAAATGTTCAAAAAACCGTTCTTTAAGCTTGAATAATGAAAATTAAAACGAATTCGCAAATGTCAAGTGTTTTCACTGGTCTAGAAAACGTTCCTGAAACCATTAAACATTGAAACTAATTTCTCGCAAAAAAATGACTTCTTGAGGGGGCATCGTCCCCTCCGTGAAAAGTGGGGGGGGGGGGGGGGGGGGGGGGGCGCTGGTTAAGCCACTGGTGGCGGGGGAATGCCGTTTGCGGGGATTCAGAGGGACGAGCTGTTGGGTTTTAACTTGCCTGCCTGGGTGACGTCAAACTCTCCTTGCTATTATATTGCTATCAATATTTACATTAGTGTTATAAAACACTGACATGGTTCAGAGATGTAGAGATAAAAAGTGAGAGACACTTATAAAGCTCCCTTTCCCTTCCCTCCTCATCCACTCGCCTCCTCCTCCCCGAGGCTCCCTTCCTCCCCCCCCCCCCCCCCCCCCCCCCCCTTGGGCACGCGCCTGGTAATGGTATGTGGCGTACAGCCGGGTCGTGTGCAGAGATGTAGGATGAGGTGTAAGATATTAAAGACGATGACGAAAAAGGAAGAGAACATGGAGGGGAGGGGGGGGGGGGGGGGAATCGCGTGCTACTATTTAGTGTCAACTTTTTTTGTCTGGAATATTCAATAACTCTTCTCATCGGATGGAACAATACGCGTATATACCGGCAACTATTATCTGGAATATTAGAATTACTATCTTTACATGGTGAGATCTCAACTCAATGCTTTCCAAATTTCAATTGATTTGATAAACATAGCTTCTTTTCTTTTTTGAGTAGGGACTATACGAAATACGAACGCGCCACGCGGCATTAAAAAAGTTTATTTGACTGTCTTTACGTGGTTTGATCTCAACTCAAAGCTTTCCAAATTTAAATTGATTTGATGAACATAACTTTTTAATTTTAAGTATACGAAATACGAACGCGGCATTAAAAACTGTATTTGACTTTCTTTACGTGGTTTGATCTCAACTCAAAGCTTTCCAAATTTCAATTGATTTGATATTAAAACATAACTTTTTTTATTTATTTTGAGTATACGAAATACGAACGCGCCACGCGGCATTACAAAGTTTATTTTCTCAACTCAAAGCTTTCCAAATTTAAATTGATTTGATGAGCATAACTTTTTAATTTTAAGTATACGAAATACGAACGCGGCGCGGCATTAAAAAGTGTATTTGATGTCTTTACGTGGTTTGATCTCAAGTTAAAGCTTTCCCAGTGGCGTAGCTAGGTTATTTATATTGGGGGAGGGGGTCGAGAACTGAAAATGAACCGACAACTTTTGTGAGTCAAGAAATGCGCGCGAACATTTTCGACTTTAGGCCTACACCTATTTTTTGCACGATTGAACTTCATTTTTGCTCTAAACAACAAGCTTGTACCAAACAATATTGCATTTTGGGAAGAAATATCCGCGCTAATTTTTTTCATTTGTGTACTTTTGAGCATAATTCCATGATTCCTTTGGTCAAATGAACCGACAGTGCCAATCTCAACCGACACGACGTCCATATTGGGGGGGGGGGGGGGGGCGGTTTTGTTTCTTTTATAAAGGAGTCTACTCATATCTGCATCTTTACTTTGAATATTAATGAGATATTATATACATGTTGAATATGCATCACCACCTCCCCTCACCTCATGCTCACCCCAATTTCCATCCCTAACCGTCTCCCCATCCGCATCACCTCACCTATCCAGGCTATCCTCACCTATGACCAAACGTTTCAAAACAAAACAATAAAAAGGGCCCCGCCTCCTTCCTTTTTTAAAAAAAAGTCAGAACGCTAAACATGTTTTTTTTTATTTGGCCTAATACCACATGTGGTTGTCAAGTGAACTCGCAAACCACTTCAAAAAGTTGAAACACGAAACCGCAAGATTATGTCTATGAATGTGTAATACCAGGTTACGATACGGATTATCGGGGAAATTCCCACACTACTTCTGCTTACACAAGGGCTACAACGAGCGGTAGTGGTGTACACTATTATGTAGTAGATGGAATTAAATATATTGCCAACTGAATTATTTTATCGTCAATCGTTTCGAAATATTGCATCAAGTTTGCAGAGAATAAAGTGCCGAGAGGAATAGGCCTACATTGGATGAAGATAGGACATAATATGACTATGCAGTACGAATTGGTCAATTATAGAACCCCGGGTATAGAACCTCCTGAAAGTATATTTGTTCAAGGCACCCGGCCAATATCCCTGACCCGGCGAGTGGACACCGTGTTGTTTTTATCCATCATCTTGGATACATTCTAGTTTAACGAGATGTTTTACGGACACACCCGCAAAATACAATGGCATACAACATACCCGGCAGGTCGTCGTGTCAAATATGATACCGGCGGATATTTGATGATACGATGATGCCGCGCCGTCAGGATGTGACAGAAGGAATTGCTTTTTGCGTTGTTTTCGGCGTTTGTTTTGTGGACGGACGATCGACAGTGTATTTTTTACTTGAAGTTACATGTACGGTGGTATAGCACCACCGCTCCGCTTCAAGGTTAGTTTAACCTTTTGACATGACATGACATTTATACTGATGCTGTCGGAACGGTCACACGTTGTTGCCTTGGGAAATCCCGGGTATCGCAATTCTCCACCCAAATGCCGAAAATAACGGACAACTTTAGCCCCCAAATAACCCCTTGATATTAAAATATGATCTTATTGCATCGATTATGTATAGTATAACACCTTTTGCAATATATTCTATTAGAGGCATGATGATTTGTGATATTATATGCCCAAAACGGCAATTTAAAAACTTGTGCAGAGAGACAGTCAAGGACGCATATGCGAGGATTTATAGCCTCGCGCGCGTGGGACATCGTAATATATTTTTAAAGAAAACATGTAAAGAAAACGATCGATCGCTATACCATGACTAGTGAACCACAAAGGTGCCGCGCGAGGCATATCCCTTGCGTGGTTGCGTGTTGCGTGGACCTCGCGTGTAAAATAGAGACCAGAATATGCCGTGATTGACCAGTATCATCTTTATACCTCGCGTGGGCCTCTCGAGGCTAAAAAGCCTCCCGTGGATTTGTCGAGGCTTTTATAATAATTGGTCTTTATAATGTGATCTGTACTGTATAACAAAATTGATCAAAAAAACAATTTATATATGGTTTGAAATATTTACAAAAAAAAAGTTATAACCTTCGTTTAATTTCCTAAAAATGTATGACCCCCCCCCTGTTTCGTCCTCCCACCCCCCCCCCCCCCCCCCTCCCACTCAACCTGGAGAAATAATGAACGGTTCCTAAGAAGGAAAAAACTTTCGTTACTCACGTTTCATTTTTGTTGACGTCATACAATGGCAACAAGCCTATATTCACAAAGTGTCCTCATACAGGATAAATTTGGAAAAAAGTGTTATGGTTGATAATAGTTACCTGTACGGTAGGTCAAAAACCTCAAATCATGACCATTCTCGGCTAGTAAGGTTTGACCATTTTATTTCATTTCTATAGACCTTTTAGAAAAAAATAGCCTCCATCCCTCGCAAAAGTGTTGGGAACTCCCAGGAGACAGCAAAATCCAAATTGGCCACCATACAGGGGCCCAAAAATTCAAATTGCTTTAATTAAGTTATAAAAAATAGCAAATTGTTCGACTGAGCACAAGGATCCCGAAAAGTACAGTTTGCCTAACTTATGTTGGTTAACGAGTTATCGGGTAAAAGTAATCCGAGCGTACAAGCGCTATTTTAGCATACCCAAGCATCACGCGTACGATTCACAATGCATCGTGTTGAGCCGTGCAAGATTTTTGCGGGCCCACGCTCTTCTGAATCCATTCGCTGCTGTAAGTGTATAAGGACAGGATCAGAAGTTTGTCACAAGGTTGAAAGAATCCTATGGATTCTCCTCCATTGAAACGTTGTTAGATAGCAGGGGTTTAAGGGGGGACTCAAGGAAGTTTTTGACCTGATTTTTTTGAATTTTTGTCATTGTTGTAATTATTGAAATATTAATCAAATTATCAAATGCATAAAGTATACATTTTTGGAAAGAAAATGGATCTTCTCAATAACTTGTTTTAAATGTGTTTGTAATTTTAAAAACTACATTGTGTATGTATTTTTACCTTTTACCATGTATGTATTTCTACCTTTTACCGTGTATGTATTTTTACCTTTTACCATACCGTACATGTAATTCTACCTTTTACCGTGTATGCATTTTTTACCTTTTACCGTGTATGTATTAAATTATGAATGTATTTTATTCTGTAAAGCGCTGTGGTACCTCATTGTGTAAGAGCGCTATATATATTTTGTATTGTAATACCCAAGACTTAAGGCTAGATCCTCATGCTAACACCAATATGAAATATTAGCTCATGTTAATGTAAGACCGCTCCGAATATCGGTAACACGCGTTACGAAAAAAGATGCACTAAAAAAATCCCAACTTTGTTTTGCTTGTGTATTTCAACTAACCAACCTACAATCAATTGGTCACTATGTATTAAGCAAGTACCTTTATAAGGTTTATAAAACTAGGATACCGGTACAAGAATTAAAGTTCTCATTTTTTTGTAAAATGCAAAATAGTCGGTAACACTCGTTAAACTTTGTCCAGCCATAATTTACTAACCTTAGATTCTTTATTACATTTCTAAATTAAAATTAATTTTGACTTAGGCAATTGAACTAACATATTAACCATAAATAGTGATAAATTACACTTGAAAAATTGAGGTTATAGCACGTTTTCCTGAATATGAGTTTGGTAACACGCGTTACGACATTTTGATGGCCTATTGTAGAGTGGTGGTTATGAATTTATCTAATTGTTTACTATTTTTAAATAGGGCCTAACTAGTAGAATTAAAATTATAAGTGGCGTAAATTAAAACCAAATCAATAAAGTAAATATTTTCAAAGAGGTGTTGCTCCGGTAACACGTGTTACCATTTTTGGGGTAAGAATTTTTTTTTCATAGTAAACATTAGCCAAATGTTGTAACAATTTTTTCCTGAACCTTTGCATGAGCTTTGAACAACAAAGCTCGGTAAAAATAAATCTTTTGGAGCAATTTTCAGTTTTTTTGCTCCGTCACATTTTCATGGAATCGCCCATATGTGGCCACGAAGTTTGTGGCTGCATGTGCGCTGGGGAGTTAGCTCAGTTGATAGGGGCACAGACTGGGGTGCGAATGGTCCCGGGATCGAATCCCGTGGGGTGCTCGGTGATTTTTCGGATTAACAAAATTGTACTTTTTCTCCCTCCCCCCGATACATGCAAAAACATAGCCGTGGAGTTAGAGTTAGGGTTAAAACACACAATTTTTCAATGTTCCATAAACCTAACCTGATCAGACCATACAAAATCATCCAAAATAAAACTCCACACGTGTGCTGCTGCATTGGCTCGATTACGTCACCTACCGCAGGCATATGTGGCCACGAAGTTTGTGGCCGCATATGCGCTGGGGAGTTAGTTCAGCTCTGATAGGGGCACAGACTGGGGTGCGAATGGTCCCGGGATCGAATCCCGGTGGGGGGGGGGGGGGTGCTCGGTGATTTTTCGGGTTTAAAAAATTGTACTTTTTCCCCCTCCCCCCGATACATGCAAAAACATAGCCGTGGGAGTTAGGATAAGACACTAACTTAGGGACGATTTTTTTTTTTTAACCTAATCTAATATTTTTTGAAATTTTGACCAAAAAGCATTGTCGTAATCCCACCAAGTTCCCCGAAGGCGGGACACAATTTAACGACCAGTAAACAGACATCCCAAAGTCCGCGACCACATAACCCATGGAAATTTGAAAGTACCAGCGAACCTATCGTGAAACTCAATGACAAGATTTTTTTCATTGGATTGCTTTCATGTTTTGTAAGGTCCAAAATGAAAATGATACTGCAATTTCAATAGATGCAAGCACCCCCCCCCCCCCCCCCCCCCCTCCCAAAAAAAACAATGTTGATGTGATCACACTTCAAACTCCGCCCATCTGTCGCACGCTCAGTTGTACAGGGCTGTGAGAGGCCACAAATAAAAAAAAGTGGAAAACAGACAAAAACGAGGAAAAACAGCGTAAAATTGGGCGAAAATGCCAAATATTGGCTGAAAAGGAAAGAAAAGGCTGACATTTTGACATAAGACAAATTTAAAAAAAGAGGAAATCAGCTTAAAAGAGGAACTCACATACCCCTGGTTGTACTTTTGATGAAATGACATCACAGAGTTTAATAATCCGCGATCATCATCAAATAAATAGGCCAAACCTTAACTGGTTCAAACGAAAGAAAAGTACCCCAAAACAACTGTGCATTGCAGGGTTTAAAATACTTTTGGGGCTATGAGGGCTATTTTGAGCAAGGCCAAAAATTGTCCCTTTAGTAATGTACCGTATATTTTACCATACACAAACATTTGCTCAGCCCCATGTTTTTTGAGCCTGTCAAAATGTCATTTATAGGCCTAGCAGCTACGTAAAAATACAGTTGATTCATGCTATTTATACATGTAGCCTATGGTTTTATTCTACGGTATATCAAATATCCACCTAAATTACAGGATTGCCCCTGTATACGAATACAGAAGGCGGACACATACTCGGATCGTAACACTCTGAATGCTCTGATCGACAATAGGCCTAATTCCTATTATTGTGCCCATCGACATTGATTAGGTAGCCTCATCACATAAAAAGCAGGTGGGCATTACAGGCATACCTTTTTGAATGAATGGGCCAGATATAATTAGGAGTAAAAAATTGACTGGGTCGCACCCAACCAAATTTTCTAGCAACGACCTGCTGTTGATTTCAAACTTTTGATTCTGAAGACTGTCAAGCAATACATGTAGGTGTGAGTGTGTTAATTGATCCATCTTCACAAAAAGGTAATCTCAACTTACAGATGACAATGGGGAAAAAAGACCTACGCACGTTGTTTGAGGAACATATACGTTGTGGTGTTTGAGGAACGTATACGTTGTGGTGTTTGGTCGCTTCATAGCAGTGCAGGGGTCACATGTGTACAGAACAAAATAATTACCGTACACAAGAATTTAACAAATAAACCATTTTATCATAAATTAAATTTATTAGGCCTATATTTATGAAAAAAATGAATTAACCGTAAATGTCTTGTTTCATTTATTTTGAAGTTGTCTAGTATAGCGTGCTACCCAGTGCACCGTAGAAATATCCATTTAAATAAAACCTAGTCTTTAACTTAACTCTTTACCTGACATAGACGCATTAATGCGTCAACACGACCTTTTTACGTTTTACCCTATAACTCGTTAACCAAACATCGGAAGTATGGCAAACCATACCTTTTTGGAATCCTTGTGCTCAGCCAAACAATTTGGTATGCCTTTTAGTGTAATTGAAGGCATTTGAATTTTTGTACCCCTGTATGGCGGCCATTTTGGATTTTGGGCTTACGGTATATTTGTCGTGCTGATCGTACACGATTCTGGTCGTTGCGCCATAACCGTTTGTAAGTTAGCTAGTTTAAATTATGTTGTGATTATTTATGGGGCACTAAGAGATGTGTTGGATGGAGGCTGCGCCCTCAATTATGATAAAAACTGGGATTAGTTAATTGTATTACATGTACATATTTGAAACACATGAAAAATGCTCGTACAGCCGGGACGAGCATTTTAAGTCCAACAGTATCCCACTGCAGTACGTGTGATACATAACGCGAACCATATTTGCATAGTGGGTGTTTTTCAATAAATAGCGATGATATTGTTTTAATCAAGTTTTAATTTGCTGCTTTTTTTTGTTAGAAATAGCAATTGTTGATGTTCATCTTGAATTCTGGAGTAAATTTTTAAACATATTACAATTTTCAACACCACTTAATGTGTCCCTTTAACACAAATAATTATTTTAAAAAATAGGCCTAGCTAAACTAGGCCTGTCAAATAATGATTGAACAAACACGCAGGCATAGGGCTGTCATCGACATGAACGATGTCAACATTATGTCGATATCGGCTATTATCCCGACATGTCGATATCAACTTTGGGATGTCGATATAATTGACATTAAATCGTCTGTAATGATTTGAGAAAAAAATAATCGGCAAAGTGATTTTTATAAGTGACAATTGGCAAGAGTTGTGAAAAATCCCAATATCCAACGATAGCAAATCGTTAAAAGTAATTAGGCCTACGCTAGTTCCCCCCTCACCACTTCGCATATTGATTTGGCGATATTTTCGATCTGCGGTAATATTCTATACTATCGCGGACATGAATTTGCGGGGACAATCGGCTTGGTATTTGGATCATAATATGTCGACATCATGTCGATATGGAGATTCTAAAATAGCAACATGTCGACATGAAAAAAAGATCTCGATAACAGCACTACGCAGGCAGCATAAAGATGATGATCGCGTCCAAAATTGTCACACTTATGGATGTGTGCGCTTCACGCAATATAATTATGCAATACGCTGCTTCATGTGTTCGTTCGTTCAATCATTCTGATTAAGTCCATGGTTCAATTCATCATCATCATCTACCTATACTGTGCATACCTCTTATTGAGTATACTCGCACAATGTATCCCTGGAACCTAGGAATACAAACTTGTAACTGTAGGTAACAGACCCGGGATGATCCCCTACTCTTTACGATGAGGTCTGCAACTATTTAACGTCAGGGCTGTCAACTTTTGGGATTTGCTGGGAGGGAGAGATACAGACTCAAAAAAAAAATTCGTAAAACATGCACAATTTTTTCCCCGTCAGCAGCTGAAATCCTGATAAGTGGTGGGGGAGGTAGCGGTGATGTTTTTGCATGGTCAAAATCGTAAATGTATCGACGGAAGCTAGTATAAGGGTGTTGATACACATTTGAATTGAGGTAATTTTGTTGAGGCGGGAGATTTTATATGCTATGCGGGAGTGCGGGAGAAAGAGTGTCTATGCGGGAGACTCCCGCCTAATGCGGGAGAGTTGACAGCCCTGTTAACGTGTTCAGGGTGAGCGTCTGAATACACGGGACCAACGGCATACGTGAATCTCCGAATCACGGCGAACTGACTGACACTCACCGTATAGACCTGCACGTTGTACACAGTGAAGGATAGAGGAGAAATTCTATAATTATATAGATCATCAGCTAACCACGGAAAGAAGATCCGATATTAAACTAACCTAACTGAATTAAGACTTGATTGTAGAATTTCCGACCTACCTGTAGATAGGAACTTATTGGGATGTACAAAGCATCCTGGTCTCAAGGCGACTTGAACCCACGATCCTGTGATTGAAAGAATATTCCCGACCGACTATCAGCGCGCTATACTCTGTTTGGCCATCTCGAGACAGTGACGTAACTGGACAGGCGCAGCTTTTTTACGCACGCGTGTGTATCTTCCGTCTTTCAACGCTCGTGTTTGTACGCCAGCGCCGAGAGTATGCGCCCCCAGGGGGGGGGGTCACTCACGTATGTAAGGCATACGGGGACGTGCCGCTCCAGTGGTTCGTTTTTTCATGAGACATCCTTAGCAAAACCCCTAAAAATCACCCTTAGAAATGGGTAGGGGGTTTGAATCTCCAGCGGCACATCCCCGACCAAACCAAATCCAAGTACCCCCCCCCCCCCCCCCCGGGGTATGCGCGCGCGTTATGTGATGCAATGAGTAGAATACGCGGTTACGTCACTGTCTCGAGATGGCCAAACAGAGTATAGACAGCTCGGCCACCTCTACCTCTAATTATAAATCCATGAAATCCAGAACAGAAGCTGGAAGTGGAAGCCTTGCTTCATCATCACGTATGGCTAATTTAGTATTCAACATGTTAAATGGGAAGTGAAGGAATTTTATTTGTACTAAAATATTGTTTAAAAATAGCCTTGATACTTACTGCTCACCTTACGGTATATCTTTGTACTGAGTACATCAAGTAGTTCTTGTTTTACTACAGTACTGGAATGCTGCGAATTCGACAGCCTCTCTGTGTAGACCCAATGGTGGCTTTACTATGATTCATGCCTCATCGTAGATACATGAACACTTGCACTACGGTACCTGGGACTACTCTCTGTGTGGTGTTTGCACGGCAGTAAAGTGAAAAATTCTCAGCGATACACACTGCCATAGTGAGATGATTATAAGATAAATAACCCAGATGTGATCTAGATGATTACCACATTCAGAAATCATGATGTTGATGCGTTTTATAACTCATTCAGCCCATCAGAATACCCGACAAATCGCCCGGTTTACACACGCGTAATTAACCGACTTCAATACTTCATTCAATATTTCGGCGACTATTTAGCGTATTCTGGTTGGTTTCAAAATTCTTTTCTACGATAAGCCAAGGAAACACCACGAACTATAAAACGAGGGAAATTGTTAAATTTTGACCAAAAATAAGTATCAAAATTAAAGACAGGGAATAATTGTTGATAAAACATTCACAATTTATTTGCAAATGGGTTTCCAAACACCGTCCTAAAATTAAATGAAGATATAATCAGTAGAACTGGAATAATCCAACAAAAACCGAGTGTCTCCCTAATGACGTTTTGAAACGATGGATAATAATACAATTAATAATGGTCCTTTTTTCCCAAACCTGCCATTATAAAAGTATAAATCAATTCTTTAAAAAAACTTCTTAAATGTATTATCATACATCTAGACTACACCATATGTATGATTTCCGGCCTCACGAATTATTTTGTCTACCTGTAGTGAATACCCAAAACGTTAGGGAGACACGAAAATGTCTCCCTAACGAAAATGTCTCCCTAATGACGGTTTGAAACACCGAAATGTCTCCCTAAGTCCAATTTATATACATAATAATAATAATAATAATAATAATAATAATAATAATAATAATAATAATAATAGATGGTTCTTATGACGGTAAGCCAACACGGCCAGCTTAAATTGGATGCGAAATGTAATTCACTGCGATCATGATGCAGTAACGTCACTGTCTTGTTAAATTACAATAGACCATTAAAATACGTTTTAAAACAATGTTTAATTCTGTTCAATTCTGACACCATTGAACAAACTACAAATGCAAACCTTGAGTATCAATAATGACGTCAACTCTGATAGAAAATCCCCACCATCCCCACGACCCATC
Organism: Ophiura sarsii; assembly: GCA_035610835.1. NCBI lineage: Eukaryota > Metazoa > Echinodermata > Ophiuroidea > Amphilepidida > Ophiuridae > Ophiura > Ophiura sarsii. The sequence continues at coordinate 40,522,198 of CM069446.1, forward strand.
GTTAGCCGTTTCAAATTTCACCCAAGCTGTAGATGCGTTAATCGTCAAAGTCTTTGGGCCCACTTGTCCGGTAAGTTCCATGACCTTCGTACCGCGGGAAATGTTGTGTCCGATACCGAAACTGAGATAATCCTGGTTGGTGACGAGGGCGAATTTGAAAAGAACGAAGCTGAAGATGATGTGAAACCCATCGTCCGCGGAAATGTACCAAACGCGGTCTACGCTTGCGTAGTTGTATGGGTAGATTGGCAGAGAATAGATTAGTGTTGATTGTTGTGGTAAGGCGCTTATGTTGACTGGACCTGTGAAATCTGAACAACAAGAAATTGAAATATGATGTGTCAGTACCCTAACTATATTAGTAGCGTATGCTAATAAAAAGAAAAGTTCAGCCCCGGCGCTCTGGCAAAGAGATGATAAAAAAAAATTAAAAATCACGACAAGACAAGATATGTCAAGAGAAGACAATGCCAATCAAGACAATACCAGAAAGATCAGTTACAAGTTAATAACGATTCATTTTCCTAAACAAAAACACTGCCTTGACAGTTTCGTGCTTCTTAGTGGAAGCACCATCTCAGAATGATGGTAATTTCTATATCTGACTTCCGCCCGCTTCCGCATATATGTGACGTGTTCTACTAAAACTAGACCACTTTTGGGCCTGATATTTTGACATTTCGCCGGTTATAAATCATCTAAGATGTTGTCAACCGCTGACTATGTGGTCCATTTTCAATTTTATAAAGGTTAGTTTATGCCCTTGGGTCATAATTATGTCCTTTGCAGTCTTTTAATTAGACCACATAGTGGGAATAGACACATCCTTAGATGATTCAATACCGGCGAAATGTCAAATCACCGGTCCAAAAGTGTTAAGGGACTGGGAACATAAGATAACATAAGATCTGACTTGGTGTAGATTCATCCGGATTGTTCATAGAAATAGTATGAAGGATGATTTTCTTCTGACAAATCCATGGTGTAAAGTATAATAGGCTTATACGTACATTTACGCGTAACGTTTCATGCTCACTGAGCACTTCAATAGACTATTTGACATCAGACCTATTCACTGTCTTTTTGTAGTGATTACCGCCGGAAGTAGAGGGCGGTATAGAGATCAGCTTACTAACATAAGATCTAACATTAAATATATCTCTTGTGTGGATACAGGAAAATAGTGTATTATTTATCTGGTTCTTACCACACCCAACTTCGTCCGACCCATCCAAACAGTCATTATGGACATTACACACGAGATATTGGTCCAGACAGACGTCACTCAACTCACATTTGAAATCCCAATTATTACAGGTAACTGTATTAATTAAAATATAGGTAGAAACTGGTGTTATATTATAAACGCAATAAGCTTGTGTTCTCTATAAGATACTAAATACGTGGAATTTTAAGCTCCAAAATATACCGTTTTAGTCAAAAGTCTTATATAAAGTGCTCAACAAAAGAAAGTCGTACTCTTAATTTATGTCCTATAAAATGACTTCCAATTATGCATTGACCAAACAGGCTAACTAGACATTTGGATGCATTTTTTAGGCACAATTTGGTACCAAACTTGCTACAAAACAACAATGATAAGCCATGATTAGCCCCCTTTAAAGACAAATCCGTGACAATTCCAAATTCGCATTTTCAATACACTACTCGGGGGAAAAGACCGAAGGTTACCAAGCACATATCCGGGATTGATCACTGCACATTTCCCCTGCGCGGGCTAATTCAAATTAAAACTGTCATGAATGGGTAGTGTAGCATTTGTGATATATATCCACATCGGTCATCCGAGCCGTATAATGCATACACAGCATTTTCTCTCCGCGTAGTGTGTTGAAAATGAGAATTTGGAAACATCAAGGATTTTAAATGGGGCTAAATCCTGGCTTATCATTTTCACTTTGTATGACTCACCCTGGACGTTGATGGCCTGAAGTGCCATGTCCACTGGTATTTAATTAGATTCGGGCCAGACTGCAAAACCAGTACGCCTGACTCATTACGTATAAGTAATTTGTACGTAAGACGGAATAACGTGCATCTTACATTTACTATGATGTTCTATTTTCTACCGTGTAGTTGATGCATGACTGAGAACTAAGGTACACCTTATCTTAATTTACCATTATGTTGCGTTCTTTCGATGAGTAGCAAAAATCCCGGACTGTAATTAGTCGTCTCGAACTGTATCCACATCTTCTGATGCTGTACAATTACGGAATTGGGCGGGTAAAACTTATTCTTCTTCGTGACGGTTGTATTGAATGATACGCCGTGAGTCTTTCCGATGGATAAATATGCACCCGTTTTCAGATCAAAACTCAAATATTTGACATTATATGTGCCGTTGAGGTCCATTGCGTTGAATCGCCAGGTACACATGGTGTTTGGTTCGTAATTGCTGGGGTAGTGCGGGGAGGTTAGATACAGTACCTCGTCTGCTTCCATATCGACCAATTCTTCACCGCGCCCATCTGAGAAGATAATATGAAGAAGAATTGATCTAATATAATAATTCATCTAGAACTTAGACCTGAGATGACCTTTGAACTCAATACACTAGAAATCTCATTATTGCAAGCTTCGATATTTTGCTCTGTAAAGCATTGAGTACTCTGCCAGAAGAGTGTTTTCTTACCCAGTAATTATTTTCTGGTATTCCATTGAAAAGTGTACAATATCGTATTTTCATCTTTATGATTTTTTGTCATTTCTCCAAATGATGATTCAATTTTTGCATACTAAGAAAAATACGCGTTTCTAAATTCCAACGGTTTAGCCAAAATGCAGTCCTCCTGTAAAAAAAGCAAAGTGGTTTTATCCGTAAGGAATACTCTTGATGCGTGTGCACACTTGTAAATTCGTCAAGTCCTACGAAATACATATCGTTTATTCGGTAACGATTGCCAAATTCAGAGTGTGAGAGTATATAGATAAAGGTGTCGTGGTGTTACCAAACGGAAAAACGTGGCGAAAATTAAAAAAAACCCTTTCAATTCACACGTGCTACATAATGCATTGTACATTCGATCACATGTTATTGAATTTAATCATGATCGACGATAATCACCATGATCATAGCAGAACATGAAGGTGTGCTCTATTTATTAGCATTTCGTTTTACCATAATGAATTCTAGTGCAATGTTCGTGATTGGCTAATAACATTGACACCACCGTCGTCTGGCCAATCAGGATGTAAGGTAATATTATACTTACAACATCCGAATTCATCCGATCCGTCCAAACACTGAAGGCGACCGTCACACACCATGGACATTTCCACGCAACCCAAACCTGACTGACACCAGAAATCGTCATTGCTGCAAACAGCTAGAGAATTCAACAAAGTAAAACATACGTTTTTTTCTAACTTTCGAAACCATGAAAGTTATTTACTCATGATATTGAAAATGATAGTACGGTCAACAAAGAATTGTGAATTTCAAGGTCACCAGTAGTTTGTATATTCACTGTAATTAATGATATGGACGAAGTTCGATCTAGTTCACGCGAGAGTGTTTTGTTGTTGTTCGCGGAGCTGCGTCCAGATGCATGAAATGCTCAAACAACTATGCGTGCATGCGGCTGACGATATCACGATTGACCAATCAGGACGCGCGTTCAAATGTTTTTGAAAGCGCCCGGTACGTACTTCCATTTTTCCGTACGTACGCTCGTACGCATGAACGCCCGCATGTATCGGTGGAATTATATCCATAACATTATGACGATGACTACATTAAGATTAACATATTCACATGGAATTTAATGGAGGAGATAGTAATGAGGACATGGCATGGATAGCGCAAGTTTCAAAATGATCAAGTAAAACACTTACCACACGAATAGTTTATGACAGCTTGGTCACATTGCTCGGTACAAAAGAAATTGCCGTTGACACAACTCTGCCCATTTGAGCATATCATATCTTGGTTGTCACACAATCCTGGAAATGAAAAATCAAATACCGTCATAGGTTATAGTGATTAAGATAAAGACAATGCTTTTATGTCATTGCTTAACTTTGCCTTCCTTCCCCTGCACAGTGATTTCTGTTTGTATTCCACACTGATACATTCAATCATTTTTCACGAGTGTGCGGGATTCGTTTTTGATTGCGCCGATTAATTCGCAAACACTACGCAGATGACTATGGTCATTTTGCGCGTGATGACACCAATCCAGGTCCGAGGGCTGATCATACTTACAATTTTCAATAACTTGAACCGACTTATTAAATCATAGTATCTTATTGGATTCGGGGCACATTGCATGTATATTTATGAGCCTAAGAATTAGTCTTTTAATCTCAGATGGCAAGTATCTGTGAAAATCTTCTTGACATTTTAAGGCCCTTTAGCCACTATAAAGAAAATGTCCTTTTTTTTTATTTACTTTTACCACTCTAATGTTTTCAGATATAAGTGAGTTGAATAAAGATAGTTGGTAGTCTCTTGTTTGGTGAACCATTGTATTAATAAAAGCCTTAATACTGTGAAGAAGTGAAACATTTATTCCGTCCAATGATGTCATGGAATACCACACAAGACGCTAAATCCTTGGGTTTACCTTCAACTGGGCCAATCTCCACCTCCAGCATAAAACCTCTCTGTCGCCATGCATGGTTGGAAACAAAAGTCATCCAAATAGTGCCATCATCTACGACTATCAGGGTACCCGGTGGGAGCAAATGCTGCATACGAAAAAGTGTACTGTCGCTGTCAGTCTCGTCTTCACCGTGTCCAATGCTGAAGTCGTCTGGGCGTCTGTAAGTATTCAACAACATGTCGACAACGTTGAGTGCGATACTACCGTCATTGTCATCGCCCGACGTCAATATCCATGTACAGTGCTGGCTGTCGGGGTAGTAGGCGGGATAATTTGGCGAGGAGATGTTGACAACTTCACCCTCGGAAACAATGATGTGTTCCGTGCCACAAACTATATCATGAGAAATAAAAAGAATGATAGATGTAGGAATATCCATTGTAGAAAAAACTTCCCGCCAAAACGGGGCTTTGTCCCTGAATTCCAGCAGGGGCTCACAACCCACCCGTTCCTGCTCAGGCTTCGCACTCGAAATGTCCACATTTGAAAAGATTCCGCATCCCCCTCAGAATGTATCATTTCTGCTATGGGCCTGCTCCTCCCGTATCATTACACCTTTAATGGTGTCATCGTTACAGATATAGTTCAAGTATAGCAAAGTTCCGTCCAAAAAGTGTGTAGCTTATCAATGAAAGCCCAAATATAACTATTTATTTAATGTCATTATCTGAGTTTCTTCAACTCTCTTCTCTCCTCCTAGGAGTGGCACCATACATGGTAGAGCGTTACAAAACTCATGCTGTACATGACCAAATTGTTTAATGATCTATGAAATGTCCACCTTCAATTATCCTGTGACTTTAATGCATCTTATGTGTCTTACTGTTTTTAGTTGTTTTTTTGTTGTTGATATGTGCTTCATATGGTACATATGGTGCAATTTTCTAAGAGAGCGGGGGGGGGGGGGGGGGGGGGGTTCCTGTTTGTGTCTATGAGTTCAAAGAGGGTGTAAGAGTATTGTTTATCCGTGAGGGTTGTGTTTCGTTAAGTGAATATTGAAGTTCGAGTGGAGTATGCGTGACTGTTAGTATGCGTGACTGTTTGATGTGTGCGGGCTCGGGGTTTTCAAATGTTGATGTATTAATTCGATGTGCAATATTTTATAATGTACTGGTCTTTTATATTATAGCTATAATGTATTTTTATTGTATGTATTGCTATATCAATGTTACTAAACTATTTATAAATGTATGAATGAATGAATGAATGAGCCCAGTATGAATGGTATGAGTGCGTGGGTTGGATGTGAGTGTGTGGAAGCTTTTGAGTGTTAGTTATGTTTAGTGGATTTAGGTGAGAGTGAAGATTAGGTTCATGTAATTAATTTTAGTAGATTATATTGTTTCCTTTAATGATTATATGTGTCTAAAATTTTAAAATTGTTGTAATTCAGCTATTTTGTATTTGCTGCAATGACAGTTTTTAATAAACCTTTTATTAATGAATGAATGAATGAATGAATACAAAAACTAATTAAAAACCTTTAAATCTCATTTATAGACCAAAAGCCTCGTTGTTAAAACTGATATAATTTGTTGTTGAAAGTGTTAACATTTGACTTTGTCACATTTACATGATTTTCCAGAAATGACTTCATGGTGTTTATCAAAGATTCGTCTTTCAGCAGTCTACTTACCACAATCCTTGTCATCCGACCCATCATGACATTGTTCGAATCCGATATCACCCGGTTGTGTGCTGACATATTCACAATGTAAACTCCAATGGACACACTGATTGCCACTTTCACAGGTGAACTCGCTGGCATGGCATAATGCTATCATTATCGTGAAAAATAGAAAAACAGTGGATCGATAATGAATGGTTCGTTCTAGTGATCGTTCATACTCCCGACTATAGATGGTGTGACCGGTGACGTAGTGCCCGGCGGTTTGCGTGCGCACCTACAGGGAACGGTGCTTTAATTCACACTTGATTGATCATTACTTACCATGCTTACGGTGTAATAGTGCAGTAGTCATGGTATGCATCCCTAAGCACAATGAGAGACCAGGTACTAAATCTGGTTGCCCGGCGGTTTGCGTGCGCACCATAAGGGCATGTGCTTTTAAAATTGGCGCTCAGTGATGTGTGTTTTGCTTTCATATAGTAATGTATGCAGTAGTCATGGACTAGTACCTCTAGCATGTCTTTAGACCAGGCGCTAATCAATTTGTAAACACTACTGATGTAAACAACGGTCACCTCATCTATAGACGGTCGTCGATATCGACGGATATAAATTGATATTGCTTCAACTCTCATATATCCGTCGACTGATTCCCACAGACATGGGTATAAGGGGCTGTCATTTTCTTAGGTAGGGGCCGGGGTCTCAAATATCCTGGAGTCCTGGGGTTTTTACATGGAAATAGGGGGGTCAAAGCAAAAAAGCCTGAAAATATGTGTGCTTGGCCACTCTAATTTTTTTGTTTAAATATTGAATTTTTACACGCTTCGCGCGCATTTTCTCCAATGCTCAACACTTTAAAACCAAATTTGAGATAAATGAGACTTTTAGGACAACCCCCCACCCCAAGCACCATCAAAGAAAATGACCGCCCCCTATAATGAGTAAAGATGCATTTAAAATGGACGCATACTTATGTTAAATATATAGATTTCCCAGTGTCAAACAGGCAATTTCCTTTTCCTCCATAGAAAACAGTAGTTTTCCATTGATTAAGCATTAAAACGAACGGTATATTGATGCCCATCGTGAGCAATGTATAATAGAGTAGGATCAACATGATCAGTGTTGTCCACCCAGTTGGCGCAATTAATAAATAAAAATGCATCAAAATGAATTAATAATTGAAAAAGTGCCCAACAAATCATAATTAAAGAAAATAAGTTCCCTCTCGTTCAATGCAAACAATGTTATGTCACGTTCAGAGTAGGTATTGGTTACTATCATGACTATGCGTTGGGTGTGTAGCAAATGTTCAGAAAATACAATAGCAAATATTCAGAAAATACCGTTGCGGCAAGTTAGGCCCCTTGCAGTCAAATGTGAGTTTACTGTTGCCCACGCGCGTCCAAAAGTCACCCGCGTGATATAAACTCCTCACAAAAAGTATCGAGGAGTTTATGTAATATTTTAAAAACATTTAATTATTTCATTGTTTAAAGCTTTTTCATAAGCTTTTTAACACTTTTCTGGCGATGAAATTAGCCGATGAGCCGCATTTCAATACTTCCGGGTTAGGAAAACATTTCTGGGAAGTAAAAAACTCTGCACGAAACTTGCAACTGTCGCTTTGTATTGGAATGTGTGCATTTGAAGCATATTCGTAAGCACGGCAATTGATTACTGCGCAATCGCTTCTGCGCAAAACATTGCCGAGTTATTTTGCCGAGCGTCCGCAATCAGCCGAACCGCCGAACTTCTTTGGAGTTTCCTAGTGCATTCTGGGTAATATTTCAGGTTTGTTTATGATCGCCATCTTTAAAATTCTTCGTAATTATTCTAGCGTAACGAGAAAAAAAATTACAAACATCGAATATCTCATTAATATTCAAAATAGGGATGCAAATATGAGTAGACTCCTTTATAAAAGAAACAAAATGCAAAGCCAAGGCAGTAGGTGTTGGTAGGACATAATTAACAGCATTTGAATTGTATTCGTACCTTGGATAATAGTTAACAACGCCGACAATATTAAATCAGGTGACTTTACCCCCAAATATTACAATATTAATATTAAATAGTCACCTCGTCCTGCTTTTCAAAAACACAACAGTAAACTCACATTTGACTGCAAGGGGCCTTATGACGCTTTGCCCTTAAGCTGACGTTATAACGTATGTTTTCCAATACCACAAATACACACCACTGGCTGCAACCGCATGCAATGACTTATTAGCATGACCTGCGATGTCTCAAGTGTACCAGTTTTCCTGGAAAGGGTACTGTTTCCAAAGTCTTATAGATATTTTACTTGTTTGGGGATTAACATTGGAGAGAAAAACACGCACAAATCTCACTTTATGGAGAATTCTGGCCTCAGAGGACATACGTGTTGAGAGGGTTTCTGGAATATCGTTGACTGCCCCCCCCCCCCCCCCCCCCCCCCTCCCTCCCTCCACGAGGAGCTCATTGCTCGGTAAAACGGCAAATTTGAGCGTTCCTTTATTCCAATAGAGCTATCAGAAACGGTAAAGATATCGGGTCGTGAAAATTCGGTGCGAGTTACCTTGTCCATCCATGCTAAAGTGTGTATTGTTTGTAGTGTCATTAGGAAAAATGAAGAAGCAAATTTCTATCATTTTGTGAAGCTCATGGAAATGTAGGCATTTAAGAGTGAAATTTATAATAACTAGCGGGATATCCTTGCTACGCTCGGGTCCTGCTAGATGAGCATATGAGAGCAAATGAGGTTCATGAGTTGTAACTTGAGTTCATGAATAACGATACGCTCTACTTACCCTTTTCACCATTCTCTTGAGATACCGTACCGCCCACTGCTGTCAGGATATGTAATAATAACAGTTGTAACCGCATTGGTAACATAGCTTCAATTATGATGGTTGGTGTCTACAGCGTTATGTGTTACACTTTCAACTGGTATATAAAAAAGGAAATGAATAATATTAAAAAAGATGGTCTATAATTTATGGAGATCCTGATTAGAGAGTTCTGCAAAAGGTAATTACTTGTATGCACGATTTGAAATCGGTCTCCTTATGACATGTTTGACATGTTTGGTCAATTATAAAGAACATGAACAAAAGTTGTAGCACGCGAGAAAGTATCCCCATAAAACGAGGGTTTCTGGTAAGGATGTTACTATTTTTTTTATTACTGATTAGGCAAAACAGAAAATGTCTATACATGTGTAATACATGTGTGTGATGTAGCCTATGATGCTTTGTTCGTGTATATGATTTGTGTCATGTTTCCTATGATGCTTTATGTCCATATGTTTTGAACTCGCCACCTTTCCCGTTGCATGTCCAGATTTGTACATGTTACACCATCTAAGATTCGAATTAGCATATCGCAATAACTACTTGTTCTACCCTTAAAAAGTATAAATTTTCTGAACGGCAATCTCACAAGGAATCTAAATATGCTATGGGAATATAGATAGGAACTTATTTTAACATAATTTCACTGTGCATATTAGTTCTTCATGCAATTACCTATATCAGAGCCTAATGGTTGTCAAGTGTAACTTGTTGAAATATACTATATCGGGAAGTGAATGAGCACAAACGTTTAAATTTCATATTTATTCGAGTTTACAGATATATTTTTGGGTATGCAACCTATCCTGATTTATACGGCATTTTTGAATTTCCCTTTTGTTATAGTCATGTATGTAGAACCGATGAATTAGGCAAGTTCACAGTGTAGCGAATATGGAATAAACCAAGGACAATGCAATCGATTAATGAGTACAATTGTTACTTAACAGTTGACACGTTTGTTGAAACAGAAGCTTATGGAATATAAAACAATCTATAAAATGAGAGCAAAATCATGTTTGTACCGCACAGGGATGAGGAGTTATTGTAAATTGAACGTAGATTTGGGAACATTTTCTATATTCCCCATAGAGATTGTACACAGCGTCACCGCCACCACTTGGTAAAAAATTGTAACCAACCACAGGTTAAAGTTGAACCAACAGCTGTTGGTTACGGTTTTAACCAACCAATTGTGTGGTTCACCTGGTAATCTCCCGTTGCAATGGTTAAAGATTTTAACTTTTGTTCTGAGAGTGCATTATAGATACGACAGTTTGAAAATTCGCATTAGATTATAAAAGTACCGTATGTGAAATAATGTCTGGGTGATCTCGTTCCAATTTCGGCGCAGATAAAACACTGTGTGAAACAGTTTACGATTATGCGTCAATCGAATTAGACAAATGCTAGAGATACGCCGAAAATACAGGATACAGTATGCAAACGTAAAACTTATTTAGTTTTGAAATTTGGAGTACAGGGTGTCCCAGAAAAACCTGCAACTTATATTGACGCTCTGTTTTTACTTTTATACGACGTGTTCATACATTCTGAAAACCTTAAGATCTATACTTTTTATTTATGACATAAAATCCAAGATGTCACAATCGGTTTTCCAATTACGCATGGTCAACCAGACGTGTGTCAGAAACAGGTTTAACCGATTTCACGGAAAACAGCAACGCTCCGTTTATTCCTTTATAATTTATAATTGATTTCACCGATTTTTTTTAACCAGTTAAAATGCAAAAATTAATATATTTAATAACTTGCCTAACAAGGTTTATTTTTATCTTTTAAGTTTATTAATCACCATTCCTTCATCAGTTACAAATTCTTCATGATTACAAAATCTTCACTCTTTTCTATCATAATCACATATACATATCAAAACATGTTTAGTTAAAATTACAAACCTATCACATATGCTTACTATTCCTTGTATCGTCTATGATGTGCAGCTTCTAAATATGATATAATTTCAAGTTACACATCTCATTGTTACACACAATCAATTGATCAATGTAAATTGATATGCTACTTAAATGTCAATTAATTTTCTGAATCTCAATTCTGATTTGAAAAGAATTAAAAGATTGGGATGATTCCCATATCTAAATTTACTAATTGACAATTTTGCTATCATAATTATACTATTCATGAAATCTCTCTGTGTTTTTTCTTTACATTGCTGAAACCCAAAAAGTACATCGAAATGTGTTAAAATTACACGTTTTGATACTTTTAGAGATATAATGTCATTTGCTTCTAACCATATTGGTTGTATCTTCTTACAGAAAAAGAAGAAGTATTCTACATAATCCCTTTCATTACATATATCACATACATCATTATTTTCTATTTTCATTATTTTCTATTTTCATTTTATGCAGAAGGATTTTGTGGGGTAGATATTACTAGTGATTTTCCAATTAAGTGATATCAGTCTGCCCTCTCTTGTTGTAGATGGAATATTATTCCATATTTTATTTCAATTAAAAGGGAAGTTTGGATATTTTCTCTGCCAGAAATGTTGGCATATTGGAATCACAGACGTTTTTTTATCAGTTCTTTTTTAAAAGTTTTTACTGTTGTCTTATCAATGTTAACATCTCTATCAGTACATCTTAAATAAATACACTTATCTTCTGTATGAGGATGTTTGACACATTTCCAATCTTTAGGAATTGCATTGATAAGAGCTAAATATTCCATTAATAGGCTACCATTGTGTGGCATTTTATTTCTTAAATTTACTACATCTAACATTTTCCCGTCTTTACCAAATAATTGATTAATCTTAATGATTCCTGATTTTATCCGGAGCTTAAAGACATAACCACGCTGGAAAAATTGCCAGGGAGGATGAGCCATACATTCATGTATTAATGAGCTAGATGACGCAATAGCCAGTACTAAAATTAGGGGATTAGCCTGAGTGACAGGCCCTGTTAATTTGAACAAATTCAACCTTGACTTTCCTTGTCCTAACTGCCTTGATTGTTTTACCATGTGTGGTTCGCTAGTGGGGAACTAAGATAATGTGGTTACACCTTTAAAGTGAATCGTCTTTCCATTGTATCTAATGTGCTCATTGTTCCAAATTACTTGGTTGTTATGATTTTCTATACGCTTTATTTGTTTAACCGTATTGCATTTGAACCATATTTGTATCAACATTTTATAAAACGACGGCAGTTTGTTTAAAATATCGATACATTGTTTACTTAAAGTTGTTAGAGAACAATTACAATTGAATATATCCATACCTATATCAAAATTTCTAATGTGAAAGAAAGCAATATTTTTCCAAGCGGATATGGCATTGTTTAGCATTTTTTTTACCCATGACATTTGTATTGAGTATAAGAATACCTTCAAATCTACCATTCTTAATCCACCTTGATCATAATTTAACATCAGTGTTTCACGTTTGACTCTTTCTCCTTTCCTCCATACAAATTTGTGAAATATACTGTTTAATTGTGTAATTACCTGTTCCGGTAAGACAATGACTGAACGTACTGTACATATATGTTAATTGGGATGCCATTAAGCATTTAACTATTAATATTTTGCCAACCATTGACAATTGTCTATATTTCCATGCTTCTATAATTAATTTGATAGAATTCACTTTTCCCCCAATTTTCATTTATATTGCTAGCACGTGTAGTACTACTGCCTAACAAGGTGGCATTACTAGCTTTAATTTTATTTCATTCAAATTGGTTATTCGAAACGGGAGATATGTGCATTTTACCAAATTCTGTGAAATAAAATCTGTTCCAACTTATCTACATCAGAGATAGCCTATAACAAACATAATAGCCTACTATCATGGGCGAACACCACTTTTTGGTGTACTGTATTTTCGTAAGCGTACACCTATTAATTTGAGATGTTATGTTAATAAATAAGAAATTAATGTTGTGTGAATGAGTTATTGACTTTGGAACTCATTAAATATGACAGTAAATGGCCATGTATACCAAGCCGCCCTTGTTGTTAGTTGAAATGTTTGAATACCTGTCAATAATTGTTGACCTGGTATTAATGTGAGTATCTGGCACATGCCTAGCTTTGACACTTAATATATAATGTACGGTATAGATCATGATGCATATGCTATTATGGGGTAGAGATGGGAGAGGTGCCTTTTTGGTAATATAAACATTTCTACATGGTCAAAAAGTTGTAACTGGTAGCCTGAGCCCGAATTAAAAATGGGATGTAAGTAGGAAAATATCAGTTGAGCGCCACGTCTCGCCTTATTACAAAATACAATGTATGTTACTATCACAGATAACTTGCCAATAGAATTCCTGCTAATAGTAATACAAAGAAAAATACAAAGTGGACTGTGAATGCTTGGATGAACGCTAATCGTGATTGTAATGCCCCCAGAATGTTTTAGGGTATCGTGCCTCTTATTGATTGTAAGACATGTTCGGTATGTCAACTCAAATGCCGCATACAAATATATGACATTTTGACCGTCATTTATTATAGACATAGGTTTTACCCCAAACACTTGCATGATAATATTAATATTGCATTTCAATAATAACTTGTGATCACCAAGTTACATATACATGTATATAATATGATCACCAAGTTACACACATATGTCAGAGGTTCTGAAATATAAACAACATCCAAATGCTCCCCAAATGCTTGTAATTCAGAATTTCTGTTCATACATTATATTTTGTTAAATACAACTACCATGCTCGGTGAATCCACGTTACTTTCATGGTGAATCCAACTCTTATCTTGTCACCTTATACTTGTGATTCAAATGTGATACATGATTCATTATGACATTGTTGTTAATGGTAATGCTGATTTTGTTGTTGTAAACTTGTATAGTAGTTTTAGTTGTTATTTGATATATTCTGTTTGGATTTTACATGTACCTTCTTGTTTGCTATTAAAGAACAACCACTTTCAACTGTGGACTTTGTTGTTAGAATAGTAGTGTTAGTGTCTGGTTCTATATCAGTTTCTATTCGGTTCTATAAAAACTCGACACAACTAAATCACTTTCAACTGTGATGTTTGTTATAAAACAGTTTCAAATGTGTGTATATTGTTCTTGCAATCACTGGCAAAAAACTTCAGGAACCCTCACTAGTGTTTGCCTTTTCTCTCCTATTGTCTTCTGACCCCCCCCCCCCCCCCCCCCCCCACCCCACCCCCCCCCCCCCTCCCCGATTGTTACCATAATACGCAACAACAAACTGCTTGGTGAATCCAACTCCTATGTTGTTAGCTTATACTTAGAGTTTAAATGTATCATTTTAAATATCACTATCATTGGAACATAAACACACCACACACACACACACCCCACTTGATTTGTCTTTTGACCATTCAAAAGCCAAGTTCAATGACTAGACCACTTTACCTGCCAACATGTAGACATAACATTAGCTGATCTGTCACCGCTACAATTATAGAGACCCAACCTGTCACATTAAAGATGTGTGAAGAAATGCAACCTCCCAGTGCTGTCATATCCAACAGCCGTATAGAACAGTAGTACTGTCATATCGAACAGTAGTGCTGTCATATCGAACGGTAGCTGTCACATACACGGCATATCGAACGGTAGTGCTGTGCTATTAGTACGTAATAGTTCTCCTCGCTTCGCTCGTCGACACTATTACTACTACTTATTAAGTGTTAACAAAATGCCAACCAAAGTATTTTGAAACTTATTTTAATCGAACTGATATGAGAGAAGTCTGAGAGAAAACAGATCTTATATCTTCAAACAGTTTGTGCTTTAGCAACTTACCAGGCCAAGTGCATAGTCCGTTTTTATGAATATGTTTGGGCAATACTTAGTTATATTGTAATATATTTAAATACTTTGCATGCAATATCGTTTTATCTATCAGAAATTCAACAAAACATTGTTAAGGTGGTATAAATTGCAACAGTTATACAGTGTGCTGTGTTGTATGAATAACTAAATTAATATTACAGTACTGTTAACATCCACCACCAAACTTTTCGTAAATATGTTGTAAATCTCGCGTGGAATATGATATTGTCGTGAAAACACCACCAGGTATGAAGAAAAATGTCTACCCTCATAAACAATGAAACAATTTACCAATTTTGTACAAGAAGTATTTTTGACTCACCCTGTATACATAACTATTTAATATTTATGTAAACTTTGCTTTGGTAAATTTAAAAGAAAATACTGGAAGTTGCTACTTTACAATTTATATTAACAGAGATTCGGAGTCATAAGCCTGCATGGCAATGTAGCGGTATAATTTTATGTCCAATCGGTTGAACTAGTTTTCTATGGTGTGACCGGTGACGTAGTGCCCGGCAGTATGCGTGCGCACCTACAGGGAATGTGCTTTAATTCACACTTGATTGATCATTCCCATGCTTACAGTGTAATAGTGCAGTAGTCATGGACTGCATCCCTAAGCACAATGAGAGACCAGGTACTAAATCTGGTTGCCCGGCAGTATGCGTACGCACCATAAAATTGGCGCTCAGTGATGTGTGTTTTGCTTTCAAATAGTATGATGTATGCAGTAGTACTAGTACCTCTAGCATGTCTTTAGACCAGGCGCTAATCAATGTGTAAACACTACTGATGTAAACAACGGTCACCTCATCTATATATCTACTTAATCACAGTTGATATCAGAACCAGTTTTTAACAATATTGATTATTCACAATTGAATTTTGGAGATTTTAAGGCTTCCAGAATGTATAAAAACATGATTACAATCGATGGCGAGAAAATGAAAGTAAAACGCCGTCAATATTAGTTGCAGGTTTTATTGGTAAACTGGATTGAACAGTAGAACCAAAAATGTTCGTCAAATCTGTTGAACAGGTTTTCGACACACCATTTTTTACATGCGCATAATTTAGAAATTACATATTATCAATTTTAATTCTCATTTCATCACGTAAATGTGGAGATCCTAAGGTTTCGAGAATGTATAAATATGATTAAAGTCCATTGCTTAAAAGTCAAACTAGAGCTCTGTCAAAATAAGTTTCAGATTTTCTTGGACACCCTGTACTTGTAGTTTTTAGGCCTAATGATACATATACATATGCAAAATATCTCGAGAAAGTAAAACAATGTGAGATACGGCAGTATGTGATGTGATGGACGAACGTTTTCAATTTTAAACTACTCATTCTGTCCTGATATCGACTTGCTGGCTCTCCTTTCATAATTAGTATAGATAGATTCATCATTGACTTGATCAACAAGGAATGGTGCAAGAAACCGGACGTCACTATATTTTCATCAATATTTTTCAAAATGTCAGTGCATGAAATTAGTCAAATGTTTGGCTTCATGTTTAATGTCCAAACATGGACTTATCAATTAAGTCCATGGTTCAAATAACCGATGCCTATGGTTAAATAGCATAGCTCAACTGCTGTTTCAATTACCAATAAAAACTCTTTGGATCGCCGCATTCCGATAGACAAAGAGATCGGAGTAATTCTGTTATACCCTTCACAGAGGTATTCATAGTGCATAATTTTTTAAGAACTTTGGATCGCCGCATTCCGATAGACAAAGAGATCAGCTGTCCAAAGCTCGAGGTCTTTAAAAATAGATTGTGACAAAACATTAACAAAATGTATTTTCCATCTTTTAAGTCAGTGGCGTAGCTAGGATTTTTTTCAGGGGGGGCAAGATTTCTGAAATTTTCTTAAAAGGTTGCCCCAATTTTTGTTTGCAGTCACCAACTCGTGAATTTCACGTAAGTGGGGGTGGGTGGGGGTGGGGGTGGGGGTGGGGGTGGGGGGGGGGGGGTGGGGGGGTAGGGAGGGGGGTAGGGGGGGGGGTAAGGTCAAACAATTTCGCGCGGTCAAAAAAAAATCGCACAGTACACAATTTTGCCTTATATTTGACTCTATTTGGGCGGAATATACCCACACATAACCAGTGCCCCAGCACGCCATCTCGGTCTTTTATCATTTTTTTCCCTATTCTCGGGGGCACAAATGGGGTTTTTTTCGTCAGGGGGCATTTCCCCCCCCCCCCCCCCCCCTGAGCTACGCCACTGTTTTAAGTTTCCAGTTAGTTAATGGTTATATTTAGCGCAAAGTGGCCTACTTTTATGTTGCAAGTTTCCCGCAAACCGTCAATGTCATAATGACGTCAAAGTCTTGATGATACTGACACTGGAGTTGGTTATCCAGCTTCAGTGGTTTTAGGATGATAATAATTTAGTTACAACGTGGGATGAATTTTCTTTGGTCATATTATAATGATAATCCATTATAACATGTAAACCAACGGCGATTCAAAAATTATGGCTATTTGTCGCGTCCACCATCGTCTGGTACTTTTCATTTTCGACTCTACGAATGACCAACCCCCGGTCACTGTATTGTTCGATTCATCGAATGCTTCGACGTTCATGCATATACAATGAATAATCATATCAATGAATATACGTCATTTGTGAAGTCGAAAATGAAAAGTACCAGACCATAGTGGACACGAACGGCCGTAATCTTTGAATCTCCGTTGATTTCAATGTTATGTCGGAGTGTTTTACCTAATTTCATACTGACACGACTTGAGTGATAATCAAACGGTCCCCGAACGATGCCCTGGCGCTGTTGAAGTCAGAAATATCATCGTTCCCTACAGTCCGAGCGTTCCCACATCGAATTTCACCTAGAATATTCGTCACACGAACCTATGTCCGCCATCGTCTGAATATCGAAAAGGCCCTCTGGAGAGTCAAGGGGACACCATTTTTTTGTCTACGCATGCGTCCGATCGCTTTGGATTTGTCCACCAAAATTGTGGACAAATTCCTAATGAGTATGTGCTGCATGGCAAGTGACACAACTTCTTGTAATGCGCTAATCAACCGTAGATCTAACTCCCGGGCTCCGGCCATTTTGGGGTGGAAAAGCTCAATCAGGAAAAGTTCACGGAAAAGGTTCAGGCGCGTGTCATTCTTTGACGGTTCAATGGTATATCACAGATAGGCAAAGTGGGTATATCCAGTGACAGTTGTATATCCTTGGTATATAATATTTAATTTTGACTAAAGCAGCCGACAATGCATTGATTAATGATAACATCCAGAAGTGGTTTGATGTGATAATAATGCCGCCGTGAGGAGCCGTGTTGCGAGGGGCCACGCCGAACTATGATCGAGAGTGACCAGTAACGCCGCAATGCGGACCACTGGCGCGGCGGGCCGGCACATCCAACATGCGCGAATCAGACTAGTGGCGTAGCCAGCTTCCAGCTTTAAACAGGGCCATAGGGAGGGGGTGGACCTATCAGACAGTAATAAGTCCGAGTTGTACCGACGAAAGGCATGATGTACAGTCAATAAACTATACGGTAGTGCCCACATGTTGTGGCGAATATACACTTACTTGCAACAGAGTGACGGTGGAATCCGGGGGCCGACTATACGACCGTAACAGAGCGACAGTAGAATCCGGTATTTCATTTTTTTAAAGTTGAGTGTATTGTTAACCCTAACCTAGAACGTGGCAGTTTTTCAAACGAGTATCCATCAACATGTGTGTTGCACAGAGTAAGATATGTGTGGTGTTGGTCTTTTTAAATTCTGAACCAACTCTAGCTCTCCAATGGCCGATACGTGGATTACCTCTAATCACCCTCCAAAGGTACAAGACTTGATCGCGTCTATCAAATAGTT
Source organism: Ophiura sarsii (assembly GCA_035610835.1). Classification (NCBI taxonomy): domain Eukaryota; kingdom Metazoa; phylum Echinodermata; class Ophiuroidea; order Amphilepidida; family Ophiuridae; genus Ophiura; species Ophiura sarsii. The sequence goes on from CM069446.1 coordinate 40,541,001, forward strand.
GTCTGATTGCCTTTCCACATATATTTCGACATGAATATTGCGTCTCCCAATTCGTTTATTAAAGCTAGCTAAATTTGGTACAAGAACTAACTTTCCTGAAATAAAGTTGTACCAAAGATTTTCTAGAAATTCATCGATTGTACAGATTTTTAAAAAAATGGTAATCATGGTAGATTTAACATTATTAACGGTCTCATTTCTCATGTTGTACGATTGGCTATGGCCTGTTCTGGAAATGTGTTTGCTTCGTGTATCCAAATAGCTTACAGTTGTATATTAGCCTAGCTATAACAAGCTATAAAATAAAAAGGAGAAATGGTTGGGCACACTGGTAAAATGGTTTTACAACAAGTGTTGCTATCATTATCAAAGTGAACTCAACTTCAATCACTTATTTATCGAGCAATAATATATTGTTTACGCATTTTAATTGTTTAGATTATAAAGTTAAATAAATCCAGAGATAAATGATAGATAGAAAAATAGATTAAAAAAGAATAGAACAAAACTATAAAAGCATTGGCGGCCTTTATAAATTATAAAAATTGACATAAAAATGATGTTACATACATCCACAATCAAGTTTTAAAAAAACCCACAAAAACAACGAATACACGGAGATTCGGACCCGTGATTGCCGATTGCAAACGATATGGCCAACGTATGCACGCCACAGAGATCGACGAGTGTAATTGTGTCAGTTTTATTATTTAACCATTGATTCTTTTATTTATAACGAACGGATTTTTATCGTGCCATTTTTGACATTTTAAACCATATTTATATGTTACTCTCGCACAAAATGTGTTTGTAATGTGATTATACTCTTTATTTTGGAAAGAATGGTAAAAACGTTGACATTTCGAACACTATAAATGGCATCTTGTATACTGTTTATACGGTCGCTCGACTGAACGTTGTGTGACGTGTTGCATTGCATTATTCATGTTACGATCTGTTTATGTATGCTTTTGTTATACTTCTCAATCGCTCATCGCCAACTCTGTACAAGAAACGTCATGCGCTGTCCTAGGGGGGCTGGGGTACCGCGCCATTTTGCAATATTTTGCGAAATCGATCGTGGTTATCACGTGATACGTATCGTGGAAAAATAATGTACACTGTTTTAACGAAATGCACTGTGGGATTGTGTTACCAGCCTAAAATTATAGAGGTCGCAAACCCGGTCGCAAACTTGCTTATATTGAGCCTAGCTATAACAAGCTAAAAGTGACATCTCTGAATGTATTACCAAAGTGTGAAATTGTTGGACACACTGGTAAAATGGTTTTACAACAAGTTTTGCTATCATATTATCAAACTGAACTCAAGTTAAATCACTCTATATCGAGCAATAATATAATTGTTTACGCATTTAATTGTTTAGACAAAGTTAAATAAATCAAGGATACATTTATGATATAGATAAATAAATAAAAAGAAAACTATAAACGCATGGGCGGCATTTATAATTGATAAAAATTGACATAACAATGATGTTACATTAATATACCATCAAGTTTAAAAAATAGAAAAATAATGGGATTATTCGAACCCGTGATTTCCGATTGCCAACGACATGGCCAACCTACGCACGCCACAGAGATTTACGACTGTAATTGTGATAGTTTTATTATTTAACCATGTCCATTTATTTATAACGAACGGATTTTTATTGTGCCATTTTTGCCAAATGTGTGTGTTGCTCTCGCACAAAATGTGTTTGTAATTTTATTATAATTCTTATTTTTAAAAGAACGGTAATTTTTTTGACATTTTCGAGAGAAAAAAATGGCGTAACCCTGATACGGTAAACGCCAGCAGTGTGGTGTCCGCGTGGGCAAGCATACAGATGATGCTAAGCAAATCCAGCATATAAAACAAAAAGTGCTCCTAATGGGACTCGAACCCACAACCTCTCGCTCCTCAAGCGACTTTCTTTCCACTACACTAACCGTGCTAATTGAACAAATTTAACGCAAATAATTTATTTATATCATGGGTCATGGGTTAATGCACTGTGTTAAATTCTACAATCCCGGCCGCCACTCTGTTCAAAGGCACAAAAAAGTTGACTTGTTTTATGCTTTTTTTGCAATTCTGAGGTGTGCAGTTCGATTTTCTTTCTCGAATTGTTTAGAAAACCATCCATTTTAGAACATCTGAAATTTAAAATGAACTGCACACCTGGGAAAGTATGATGCCAAGGGCATATTTTTTGCACGTAAATCCAATACAAGAGTTCTGAAAATCGACCAAAATATGACGTCATAACCATTGCTTCGGGACCAAATGGCGCGGTACCCCACCCCACCCCCCCCCCCCCCCCCCCCCCCCTAGCGCTGTCCCAACGCTGTCGTTAGAGAACAATAGAAAAGTCCCTTCGACTCTCCAGAGGGCGTTATCTGCGACCTTTGTCTGGGTTCACGGGGTTAATCATATTAATGAGCAAATATGCAAATAAGCTAAGTGTCCCCTCCTATTATATATACTCCTTGAAATGACGTTGTTCTTTTCAATATTCATTGATATGATTATTCATTTTATATTCATTAACGTCGCTGATTTGGATGGTTTTCCATCAAATGTAAAATGTTTTAATGAGGTTTGCATGTTGTATCGCAATAGAATACGATGGAAATCTCAGTGTCGGGCTCTAGGCTTTAAACATGGATCATTGTTATTCCTTCTGTATCTAATATTTCTATGTTTGAATCTAATACCCTTCGTACAATCGCACCGCAAACAACAATTTAACGCACTAAGAATGTTTACAGTGATTGAAGCGCAGTGAGAGACCGTTATACTTTAAAGTAGAAACACAAGGTGGTAATTAAAAGAGCGCCGTGAAAATGTGATAAGCGGGATAGGAGCGTACTAAGAGCTACCTTGTTTTAAAAAATGACACATTTTAGCAGTTTTCCGCGCTCTTTACTGCGTGTTAAATGGGGACCCTCTCCCGCTCTAGCCAGTGTCCACTGCGTCCTCAATCAATTCTTATGCGTTTGCTTGGCCCTTGATACTTTTTTCAGCGCAACGCAAGCGCAAGGCCTGGTCGCCGTATGTGTACTAGGGTCATAACTAAACCCATAAACCAAAGGTATGCCTTGAATGGTTACTCAACCGTGCCTAGTGCAAGCTGACGTGCAAAACGCGTATAGTCTTGTTTAAGAAATACGCGTGCATTCGAGGAATTCGGTCGATATCTATTGTACGCTGGATAATTATAGGGGGCCAATAGGGGGCCAAAAAGGGTTGATACTCTGCAAAGGGGGGGGGGTCAAAAAGGTTTTGAAAACCCCAGCAGAGGGGGGTCAAAAAAGTGTAAACAATTATTAGTTTCCAAAATGTTCTGGGGGCTTTGCCCTCAAACCTCAGTTTTACCTGTATGCACATTATTTACGGAACGTTCATTAAACTACGTAAAAATAGCTATTTGTTGGCGCGATACGCGCGCAGATGTCCATGGACCTATGTTAATGCACTAGCCCAGCTAAAAAAAAACAATGAAGGGCTAATTCATGTCAATAGCAAACAACAATTGCGCGCACATTGTATTTAAAGCCAGGATATATAATTGGAGGGCGCATCCTAATTAGTTTCAAGAACAAAGATCCGTGCATAAGTATGTGAAGTTATTCAGGGGATTAAAGACCATGGTACTAACCAAAGATACCTGCAATAGATTCTACACCCTGCCCTCCTAGATGTGATGCGTCCAACAAAATAGAATATGATACATTGTCAAATTTTGTAAATAATCCCATAAAAGATAACATATCTATGTTCTCTGAACTTGATAACAATGAACGGGGGGAACAAGAAAGTTTTAGGTGCAGGCAGTAATACAGGAGGGTCCAAAAAGTTTGTTGCATGGCGAGAAGGGGTCAATTTTTTTTGATATACCAAAAATGAAATTATCCAGCCCCCACCAAAGTTTGTATGAACTTAGTCACGGTTTTAAGCTAAAACCGCGTTTTAGTACGATAATACGGCCCGATATAAATAAATGTAAGCACGCTCGTATGTGAAAAGAATTATCCAAAGCAGTGAGCTCACTGAAATGGCTGAAAGTACATCACGTCTTCTATACAGTTATACATATATTTGAAATATGGTGAGGTGATCAAACTTTATTTCAAGCCTACATTTTGAATTAATTACGGCTAGTAAAAATAACGCCTTCCGCTAGACATCATTTTATAGATGTAATTACAATAAGTGTATGTATGTGAAAAGAAATGTCCAATGCAATAAACTCACTGAAACGGCACACATTACGCTTTTACGAGTACATCGAGGCTTACATTGAATAGCGGTTATAGTGTAACGCTGGGCCGCTTGGACGTAGTTTTTAGTCTGTTTGAATACAAAAGATGCAGCCAGTAATAGGTGAAGAATCTCCATTCATAGGTGGAAATGAAAGTGATTGCAATAATTAGTATTATAGGTATACGTTTCTAATGATTTAATTAACAAATGTTGTCCATCATAACGTTCTTATCATAACTGCTATCTTTGTTATAAATGCTGTTGATTACAGGCATGAGAGAGAATCCACATGAAGAAAAAACCTGAAAAGCAGGTGAAGTCGGTCTATTATAGAGTTTAAATTGTGGAAATTTGGAGAGAAAAAAATAGCGTGAATTAAGCCAAAAGTCTGAACATTCTTATGCTTGTTTTTTACTGCAAAATTAGTTTTGTCTCCGGAAACTGAAAAGACTCGATATGACATGGTGATATGATAGCTGTACGGACGTTAACAATAAAATAATGTGTCTTTTTTGTGCCATTGTCCACCATTATAACACGGGTTACTCCATACAAAGCATCTCAACTGTTCCCCTTCAAAACTCGATTCAGAAGCGTGTGGATAATTCCACACGACGAATCTTGACTTCAATTGCCAAATAGAATTTGCTAACTAAATCACACTGTAGGCGTACATGACATTCACAAAAGCGTTCAAAACCCGATTGAATTACGCTGATATTTTTTTTATAATTATCTGTACTTACCATACCATTTTTAGGGTAGCCTTAAGTACAAATTCGGCAGGCGAAATATACTCCCACAACGAATAAACTGACTCCTATTTCCCGCGCGTAAGCTCAAATACCACAGTCGCAAAGATGTTTTCTCAGTAGATCATGGTTCGTTGTGAATGGATTTCACACGTCTGTATGGTATACCATCATGTAAATGCAGTTCAAAACCAAGTCATGGCCCCCAACGGTAAACAATATTGTGGGCATTACGCAGTTTGAAATAGAAAAATGTCCTACGGCAGGCACTACCTATGATAACTGCCAAAGGCAACCTTTTCAAAGATGATAAACAACGCGCTGCACAAAGCGGCTTCATCGGCAATCCTAGAATTACCAAAGGTTCACGAAACACATGGGGATTCATTTTGACGGATCACCGTTAATAATAACTTTGTACTCTCCTTAATCGTCTTATGCGTTCATTACGAACAATAGCAGGTTTTCGCCTTGACGATGGTTAACCTTGTTAACCTTAGTTGCACTTTTTCTCAATCTGCCATTTAGGAAGTCGGGTTTGTTTGGATCTATTCAGCGTATAGATACGGACACTTACTTATTAAATTAGTAAATTACTAAGTTACTACATTATGTATTTTCATTTGAATAACGAAACCGTCAATAACTACTTTGTACTTGTCAGGGGCGGATTTAGGGGCCGCGCCCCCCCCCCCCCCCCTTATTTTTGACAGGACGCCTTTTTGACAGGGCGAAAACGTTAATAACGTGTAAAAACAGCGTGTAAAAACGTGTACAAACATGCGAAAACGTGTACAAAATCTCTTTGGCACCCCCCCCCCCCCCCCCCCCCCTATTGAGAAATCCTGGATCCGCCCCTGCTTGTCCGTACTTAACTGTTGCAAAGGGTAACTACCACTGCGTTGGATAGACATGGTATACCCTGGGAGATAGATATGTTGTATAATTTAAAGAGGCGACGGTTCCAAAAGTTCCAAAAAAATGTTTCAGAAATGTCAACATTATTGAATTTCATCAGCATAGTTGGAATCATCATGAGAAATGCATTAAAAATTTAAAACAAGTAATATTGGTTCAGTAATCCTTGGAATAGACTTTGACATTCAGGAAAAGGTTTCTGACAAATCTGTTTTGTATATAATGGTAACACTAATAGCCGCATGGAAAGTGTAAGGGGCTTTCGACCAGTAAAGAGAGGAAGGCGCACAGTACGATCAATCCGATTTAGCCAAATATGGAGGGAGTACTAGTAATTGTTATGCCGGTGTATACAAGGTTCCCGTGTTTAGCCAATTAGAGGCCTTAATCGGTTACCATGGCAACAAAAGCGAATTGACACACTTTTCCTTAAACTATGCATCATGGGCAACAATTAAAAGCTGATATTTGATACGGTTACCTAATTGTATCGAATTGAGGACTTGTGACCGGTAAAGGTGAGCCAAAAATGTTGATTCAAGTTTGTTCTATTCGATGGAGGATATTGTTAAAAATCAAATTAAAACAAATTACCCTTTAATATATTGCACCGAAAGAGTTTCGAAGCATGCATAATTTGTATGGCAGGTTACTACCCTGTATACCACGTTATAGGTGTTACCCAGACTCGCACACAGAACCTCAGTAGGTCGGTAACGTAAGCATACACTCATGAATTTTTGTTTGTGCAGAGCTATCGTCCGATACCCGGACCGACTCCGAGTTGGGAGAAACACCTATTACGTAGTAACGCGTCATCTGTTTCCCGGGACAATATTAAAAGAATTCTTTTTGCATTGTATTCTTCTAAACATACCCCGTCGATATAATATTCTTGAAGAACCATTTTGGTTCACCTTTAAGAAGGGGACATATCCTTTACCTTCATGAGGCACCAACCTTAACCGCGAAAGCAAAGAAAATTATCCTACGATTGCGAAATTTCCTACGATAACTGCCAAAAGCATGTACAGCGTGTCTCAAAATGATTAGTATAATCGATGCCTAAAGGGTTTTTTTGTTTGTTTTTTCATCATCAAAATCAATAGGATTAAGGTCCGAGTTTTTTAGACATATGAATGTGTGTGTGTGTAACAGCTTGTCTGTAAGTAACAAAACATCTTCTCTGAATCTCTTGTCTACTAATATAATATTTTTTTCCTTTCTAAATTATGATAACTGTTATCAGTTATGGTTGTTCAAATCATTAATAATTCTTCGTTTTAATTCAATGTGAAGATAATTGAAAATAAGCTCGTCACACTTGAGTGACACGGTGCTTTGTTTTATTTGACAAGTGTTTAGGGACTTTTAATTCGCCAATGAAGTGGTATAAGGTGAATTAGCAGTGGCTTAGATTTCATTTTCACATTGCAGGACGAAGTTGGTGAGGTTGAAAGTAATGGACTATTTCATGTTTACCAATTTCTTAAGAAACTCCATCCTCAATTTAAAAAAAAAAGAAAAGTATAAAGCCATTGCTAATAAGGGGTCGTCCATAATTTTCGCAATTTTCAGTTACGTACAAAGCGTACGTAAGAGGGGGAGGGGTCGAAATATACCCCAACCGTACGTAACTTAAATGGCGATCTTGAGAGGCGGGATTTTTTTTTTTAAAGTACAAAATAAAATAAAATTTCGCCATTTATTGCATACGTAACTCGAGGGGAGGGTAAAAAGTTACGTACGCTCTGTACGTAAGTGAAAATGGCGATAATTTTGGACGACCCCTAACCTGACCACGTCTTTACCTATTAATGTCCCTCAAGTTTAGACTCACAACTAGCTACAACCATAACACGGAAACAGTTTAAATAAAAAGGAACAATAGCAGATAAGAGATTGAGAGATTTATCTTAATTCTTTCAAACATGTTTAACACACACACATTTGTTTACACTTTTCTAAAAAGGTGAAATCATCATGTCTTATACGGAGTGTCACCTGAGTTAAATAAGTCCAATCATCATGATCTAAACTTCAAAGGGTGCAGTATGTCAAATATGATGGGAAAACAACGGACCTAAATCTCATTGATTTTGATGATGACAAAGCTTAATTAACTTTTAGGCATCGATGAGTACTAATCATTTCGGGGCAGCCTGTACAGTTTTCTCGGAGATGACACGCGAACGCGCTGCATAAGTAATCGCCGAGCGGCTTTATCAATCCTAGCAGAATCGACAACGGTTCCAGAAAGACACAATGGGGTATCGCGTTCAGCACATAATATACTTCTATCACATCATTGCGATTTGACTGATTACCGTTAATAATAACTTTGTTCTTTCCTCTTTTCATGAGTTCATTACGTAAAACAGAAGATTTTCGTCTTGATTCTCGGTGGATAACCTTGGTAGTTCTTTCACTCAATCTGCCATAGGCATTCAGGCTTTTTAGGATTTATTCAGTGTACGGAGACGATAATTACTTCTTTTTGTCTATTTTATTAACGAAACCGTTACTAATAACGATGTACTATCGCTGAGGGTAAACACGCCCACATTCGACAGGTCGCGTCTCACATAGCGATCTGCCTTTTACCACAATGAATCGAGAGGTAATCACTTTGAATATAATCTTCGTATGCCGATTGATATACACCTAACACAAAAAGTTCCGGGCCAGGTGCTATGGTGTTGGCTAATCTACAATCAATAATCGGCACGATAATTTGTACTCCGTAATTTGATACCTCAGGCCCCATTCATAAAAATCGAGTGGATAGTTTTGAAGTTATGATGGTTTAATGACGACAACTCAGTTTAAAGAAATTACACTAAAATTAGGGTTCTATAGGATATCATTGCTTAGTGTGTGATTAGCAGTGGAGGGGTGTGTGTACAGACTCCTGTCGATGCCTGTTAGTCATTCATCCAGATACCTGACTGGTTCAGATAGCACGCACACAGTGGACAATACAAATCAATGAAATCCCATAGGAAACCAATTATAGTGCAATGTTTTTGTCGTTAGCCGTGGTTAATGAAATCATCATAACTTTAAAAGTACACATTCGAATTATATGAATAAGGTATCAAACTACGGCAAAGAAATTTGCTCATTTAATGTATATATCAGAATTTTTGTAACGATTGTGGATTTTGGATTAACCAACATCAAAGCGTCTGGTCCGGAATTTTGTATTGCTTTTTTCATTAGATCTTTTTTTTTTATTACGCACAATGCATTGTATAACAAGGATCGGAGTTTTTGTGTTTTTTCTTGCTTTTTTTAAATATTTTATTACGCACAATGCATTGCGTAACAAGGATCGGAGTATGCGCTAACGATCGGAGTTCTATTGACTGAATACACGGATTGTTTAGGCATTAATTCGAATCTTGACATGCATGCATTAAGTAGTGTAATTTGCGACATTTAAGACTGCATGATTCTTCATAAAACGGTGTAAATATTGCACAATTTACCGAAGGTCCCAAAGTATAGCTTATGAAATCAATAATAATATGATCAAATTCAAAGTTATAACATTTGTAATTATTTCATTTTTGCGGTGTTTATATTCGTGTGTCGTTTAACCGGCAAGTAGTAGAGTGTTTCACACAGATATGTTGACTTTAGGGCTACATTTCAGAGGGGAAATGGGACATACTACTATATAAAAAATCATGCATGACGGAGATGTCTTTCAAACTAATTACACCAAGATTTTCTCGGAAACTGTATGAAATGCGAGCTGCGTATTGTTTTGTTTAAGGTGTAAAAATTCCGACACACAAACCAAACACATGTTCCGAGTAGTCTGGAAGAAAAATTGTTCAAAACAAAACACAACATTGCAAAATACATAGAATTTCTTTCAACTATAGAGGGCGCATTGTACTTTTAATTATCTGTTCCGGATTGTTCTGTAACTGCTCCGTTGTAACAACCCGAGGTTCTGCTAACGAATGCGCAGGACGACGCGTCGGTGGGGTGTGTTTATGTTTTTAAAAAAGCTACATTTCCGGCAAATTCATATTCATCCTTGTCGGGATTGGTGTGCAGATTGGGCGACAGTTTAAAATCCCACCAATATTAGATTTTGTTAGCTGTTTTACAGTAAATACTACAAAACCCAATTTGTACATGTTTTCGAACTGGTGGTGTAGCAGGAAACATCTAAACTTATACAATTTTTAAATTTATCAAAATAAACTTACCGGTGTATTTACCAAGCGTGATATGAGCACAATATCCAGCCGTAGCATGAGGTCAATGGTTATATAATTCTAGAAGAAAACATGTATCCTTAATTATAGTTTCACTTTATTACCCACGTTGCTGTGCTGTCCACACCTCTCTCCCTCTCAAGAATTTAGGAGCTATTGTTCAAAGCCGTCGCGTCGCACATACATGTACATATACACCCCTATCGCGTCTGCGAGTGTTATACGATTCACTCGCATATATGCATCCGCAGCTAAAAAAATCATACTGCATAGATACCGTAGTTAATTAATCACAGAGGGCGCACCACGAATATATATGAACAATGCATAGATTGTTTTTCAGATTGTTTTGATCCAATGTTTGCCTTCATTTGACCCATTTTGACGTACGCCTATTGGAAACTGTGTAATTCTATGCTAGAGAAGAAAAGATGATTTTTACAGAAACCGCAGACAATCTGAGCTGAGCAATCGATTCAAATTCGGCAGTCCTGCACTAGTTATAGTACGGTGCTCGGAGTACAAATAAGGTAACATAATGTCATGTAAGCATTTTACCTAGGAAAATGGGGGGGGGGGTAATACTGAGCATAAGAGTAACTTACATTGAAGCTTATGATAAGTAAAACTTGGTCTACTTTGAATCTATGGAGTAAGCTTATGTTTAACTTTGATCCATGCATGGATGATGGAGTAGGCCTGAGCTTATGTTGTGTAAAACTATTTCAAGATGTGAGGGTCGCATCAATGAAGGTATCATGTATAATGTCTGCATTCTGGAGGCAGAATCATATCACGGGTGAGTTAAATGATGAACAAAATCTGATAAGTGATAAAGGGTTCATGCTGATGTGTTATCGTGTAGATGAATTAATCAAATTTGAACACATTGGTGGGGAAAGTCACCAACTTTTGGAATCTATTTTGATTATATGTGTACAACAACACAGTGGGTGGACTTTTGTTAGCCCAACACGCGACTTTTCAGAGTTCTTGCGTTAAGAAAATCAATGTTTGAACTTTAATTTGTTTAAAAAATAATGTAATTTCAGATTTTGTCAAATATTAAGTTCAAATTTAAAAACAAATACAATTATATAGCAGATTTTAGCTTAAAATGTAGCCCAATGGGGCTAAAGATATGTCAATAGCAGGAGTGTTGCAGCGTGGTTACAGCAGTGCCTTTTCAGATCTTCTAGACTGTTGGTCCAGGGTGGATCACCCTATTCACACCATGTTCAAACACAAATACTAGCATGATAGCCAATTCAATATGTCAGCCCCTGTCAGACCATGGTCAGACAATATTTGAAACTTGGCTCAAACTATACTGGACGATGGAACCTAATGTGTCCTGACAAGTATTTCTTTTAAAAAGGATGGTAGCTGTCCTCACAAAATCTAATATTGATATGTTAATTTTTAATATGTTAATCTTTAGTACATTCTCAGAACAAAGGGTAAAATCTTTAACCATGTTGGTTAACAATTTTAACCAACGGGAGGTTACCAGGTGAACCACACAATTGGTTGGTTAAAACCGTAACCAACGCTGTTGGTTAAACTTAACCTGTGGTTGGTTACAATTTTTAATCATTTGTCGGTTAATATGTTTTAACCAACAGTGGTTGGTTAAAAAATGTTGGTTACACTTTTTATCTTTTTGCTAAACTTTAACATGTGGTTTGTTAAAACTTGTTATCATTTGTTGGTTAATTATGCTAAACTTAATCATTTGTTGGTTAATCCTGCTGGATATATATAACATGGGTTGGTTAAAACCTAACCATTTGTTGGTTAAACCTGCTTCATATTAAACATGGGGTTGGTTAAAACCCAATCATTTGTTGGTTAAATCTACTTCATATTTAACATGGGGTTGGTTAAACCTTAACCATTTGTTGGTTAAATCTGCTTCATATTTAAAATGGGGTTATTAAAACTTAACCATTTGTTGGTTAATTCTTTTGATGCACTTGGCAGTAGCTCTGTTATTGTATGGCTATGAAGTATTGCTGCGACATCATGGCAGACGACGGAGTGTTTCAAGGTACAGGATTGATTTCTTAATACTGTAATTTAATAATTATGTAACTGTCTGAGCGTTTGATGATTAAGTCTACTATTATTGTATTGACCAGAGGCATCACTATTTTTTCAACATTTTCAAAATTCATCATATTTTGGTTCACATAGTATCTATAACAATCAATTATAATGTAGCAGTTGATGAAATGGCTGAGGCACCTTCTATATTCAAGAAACATTTGTTTGCCCTTATTCATTACGAACCTGGAAGGGGGAAAGCAGACTCTTTTCAAAGCCACCAATTTCCGACGTGGAAAAGGGCCCTATTTCACCTCATATCGGGCAAGCTGTTACCAACATGATGATACTACAAAGACCAGGGGCCTTCTACGAGCTTACTGTATGTTTTGCTTTTAACATGTTGAATAATGTGGTCGTGAAGAAGTCAGAGATCATCCTAACGAAAGCTTAACAGTTTCTAACTTGGCTGACGACGAACCCGATAAACTCTTAACCTGTTTGCTCAATCTTATCATTTCCTTTATAGCGCGTTCATACTTTCGTTATTGGGCATCGGGCGACGTCGGCGGAATCGGTGTGCGCGAGTTGAAGCAATGTCAACTTTAATCCGCCAAAGTTGACCGATGTGCAACGACGGGTGTGTGAACCTTTAGTATTTTGCGTAAAATAATATTGTGAAAGTGCTCGAGAATGTTCTGTAGACTGGCGATACGTTCAGATATCTACCCGGATCTTTAATAGATTGCTCTTTCACCTTCGAAAGATGTCTTGGTTCGCTTCCCGCATTTTTCAATGCATGCACTTAACTTTATTTACCGTCCATTCGGGATATCCGCAACAGTAGCTAGAGATGTGTTGCCCTTTCAAAACATGATACTCTTCTTTAATCATGGTAACAATTGAATAACTTCAAGCTAACAAACTCATACCCAAATTGTTTGCAGAGCTGTCCACTTCTTTGTTAGAAAGGGAATCATATGTTACCCGAAGGGTCGTTTTGGTAGAGGTGCTCTGTTGATTGTCCTCTAAACCCTTACCTAAGATCTGACAACAGGACATCCAACATCCTTTGTAAACACATCGTAAGACCTATATCATGACCGACGGTGGTACCCATGTAACAGGAATTCCCCCATGATGAGACTTGTCCCAGTCTGGCAAAGCTGCTAGCATAGAAGTGAAACGTAACTACATGGGATTGTATACTACGAGTCTAGATACTAGAACGGCCAGTATCGTTCGATACTGGTACCAAGTCGGTGATCCAGTATCGGCCGATACTGGCATATATAAAATGTTTTATGTACCAGTATCGTTCAATACTGACTCATTCTTGTACTTTTGTTTGGAAATGCTATCGTATTTTAAAGATGGGACGGTAGTTTTTACTAGGCCGCAGTCATGTGATGTGTTTAAATCATAGGCTTTTATAATTTACATGTTATATGTACGCAGTGGCGTAGGTTTTTCATATTGGGGGGGGGGGGGGGGGGGGGGGGGGGGGGGGGGTGCAAGAAATGAAAGTTAACCGACAAGATTGTTCTGACTAAAGAAATGTAAGTGTAAAGGCGAACATTTTCGACTATGCCACTGTATGTATGATCTTTGGAATTGAGATGCTCTCTGAAGATGTCACAAGCCATTTCAAACCACATCAACTCAAATTTGAAACGGTGAAACACGTTCCTGAAGCCATAAGCTTGAATCATGAAACATTTAAGCTAATTCGCGCGCAAAAATTGGCAATGTTAACACTCACGATGTCTAGAAAAACGATTTAAGGAGGCTGTCAAGTTTCATTTCGTATTTTTCAGGAATTTCACTTTTCTCCATTTTTCAAAACTTCAGAGTGTTATCTATCAGTACATAAAAAGAAATGGAATGGAATGGAAAAGTCTGCCCGCAGGGGACCAGTGAAATTCCCATGCGCCGCGTATCCCGTGTTTTGTTTTTCACGCAAATTAGTACGCGCCAGTAACAATTATAGTTAAAGGCCTATAATATATAGTATAGTACATTCGGCGAAATTCCGGTCACCAAAGCCGGTTAAGGGGAAGTATGGGTTGAGAGCACATTTTACTAAAACTATTTTTTCTCCAATATTAAAGGTACTGTTAATGTTAATTGGGTATGTATTTAAACCTTAAGTGTTGTAGGTTAAAAGAATATTGCCACTTGGTCGGTCATGTGACCCATTGCCATGGAAATGGCGGCCATATTGGATCATCTTTTTTACTACGAGGACACCTTGCGCGCAAGATATCTCAAAAATTATTTATCGTAGAGTATTGGGACAAAGAGCAAATGAAAGCTGATTGATAAGGATTTAGGCAATTGGACACTAGTAACTAGGGTAAGTATATGATTTTGTGTTCACCAGAAAAAATAATAATAACTTGTTTTACGGAGATGTAAACAAATATGTTCTCATAGGGTTAGAGTATCCATTCTAGTTCATTATAAAGCTTATCTTATTAACAGTATTCTGGCCAAATTCCTAGAATCTTTAGTTTTTCAGATATCCTGCGCGCACGGTCGCAAAATGGTCGAAATTAGTTACGGAGATATCGTCAGTTAAAGGTCATTAAAGGTAATTAATCGTCATTTTTTGTATCAAATTAACTAAATTTGATTTTAAAATGAAGTTTTCACTTATTTAAGGCATCTTAGAACACTAAATGCATTAATTATTGGAGTAATCAAATAAAATATGACATTTTTGACCAGAAATGAGATACTTAAAACAATAGAATACATAAGAATTAAACACATGCGTTAATATACGAAATTTTCGACTTCGCAACGGACTTGGACGCGCAAAATGTATCATAACTTTGCAGAGGAATATCCGATTTTGTTCGTTTTTGAAGCAAAACAAAGCTAATTCTCTGGGCTGTGATCTATAAAACGTGAGACATTTTTGGGAGCCCTTTGGCTGACCGTTAGAATCACAGTTACATATTTACGTACTGATGTTTTTGAATATTTGTTTCTATAACATATTATAGAAAGTACGTGTATAAAGCTCAACTATCTTAAAAAATGACGCAAGAAGGGCCAGAGTAAGAATCGGTGAGAGGAATTTTGACAAAAATGAAACAGTCGGCCACGAATAGAAGGCTTCTTTTGATACAATACATATTTATTGTGATGACATGATAACAAACTAGATATTATATATACACACAAAATATTAAATGACGGTATTATATATAATAGCTTACCACTTTATCCTTATCGAGTATTGACCCGAGAGGTGAATTTTTAGTAATTACACGTGTCCTAACACAACCCATCCGTAATTTCAAAACCAAGATTAGTTTAGTCATGGTCCTAGCTCAAAATTATCCAACAACAATAATACATACAATGTACATGTTTGCGAGTCATTTAATTATAGTTAACTCTTTCCACGCGGCTATTGTGTTACCAAATATATGTTTTTTTTCTTTTCAGAAACTTTTCCCAATTTTCAGGGATTATCTCAAGGATTACTGAACCCATTCTAAGCATGTCTGTACTGATGTCAATGCAATTCTCATGGTGAATCCAAATATGGTGATGAAATTCAATAATTGGGACATTTTTGAAACATTTTGTGACATTTTGGAATGTCGTCTGTAGACGCCTGCCGCGTGGAAAGTGTTAAAGGCATAATATGCGATATTTGTCATGAACGTTCTCTAACTTTTAAAATTCCACCAGTTTTGGTAAATTCAATAATTGGGACATTTTTGAAACATTTTGTGACATTTTGGAATGTCGTCTGTAGACGCCTGCCACGTGGAAAGTGTTAAAGCCATAATATGCGATATTTGTCATGAACGTTCTCTAACTTTTAAAATTCCACCAGTTTTGTGTGTTTGTGTCAAATTACATTCATAAACATGAATCTAAAATACCTTTCAAATTACGGTGCAATACGCGTTCTAATTACTTCAAAAATCAAATGTCGAAATATGCTTTCTGCGTGATTGATTTCTCATTCGTAAATAGAATTCCATGATTTGACACTGTGTACACAAGGAATACAATATACACCTAGCACATAAAGTCCCTGCTCAGGTGCTTTGAGGTTGACTAATTCAAAATATATAATCGGTACCAAAAATCTGAGATATACATTAAATGAGCAAATTTCTTCTCCGCAGTTTGATACCTCATTCAACAAAATCGAATGGATACTTTTAAAGTTATGTCGATTTCAATGACCGCGGATGCAACAGAAAAGTGGCACTAGGTATAGGAAATCATTGATTTGTGTGTGATTTACCATAGACGGTAAAAATCAATGTTTTACCCGTCTATGGATTTACGCACTGAAAAACTCACAGCTTATCAGCTAAGACTTGTATTCTTCACAGCCAGATACAACCTTTGTCCCGCACATTGCGGTTATCACTAAAGACCCATTCATCTGTCACGTTCAGATAGCACACAGTTAAGAATGTATTCAAAATTAGGCTTCATGGTTTTATAGCCCTCTACATGCTTAACAACTGTGCCAATTTCCATGGTCAAAACACTTTTTGTTTTTGAGTTACGTTTGTTACGTTTTGTCTTGTTTTGAGATATCAAGCGAAACGTATTCAAAAATATTAAAATTGCTGAAAAATTATAAATTGACATTGAGATGAGAATAATTGTTCATATATTGAAAAGCTTGAATTAAAACAAATTTTGAGTCCATTTTGGTGAAAATCGCATGTAAATTAGGATTGTTATCGCATTTTTAAAGATAACCGGCTTAAATATAGCCGGGTGAGAAAAAATAAGGAAATACATTAGAAATGCCGTTGACCTAAAAACTTGATAAATAATTATGAGCAATAAATTAATTTATTACCCCAAAAAAATAAAATTACAATTATTTAATTTATATATAATTTAAAGTGAATTTGCTAAAGAATCACAGGGGGAGCGTTTTCTACACACAAATCAATACAAAACGCCTCCGATTTTCTTTCAAAATTCCGTCAATTAAATTGACCATAACATCAGAACCGAATGTCCGATTTGACTCAAATAAAGAGCATTTTAAAGCTAAGACTTTACAGTTTTCCACTATGCTCTTATCTCATTTTTTGTAAAGTAACTAAATTTTGAAATCCGGCCATCCTATAACCCCCCCCCCCCCCCCCCCACTTAATTCGCAGTCAATCAAGTAATATCACAATTTGATAATTAACAGCAGAAGTAGGCATATATGTCTTCACCCGATTTTTTTTCTAGCGTAATAACTTCAACCTTTTTCCATGAATTCTTACGTTTCAGGGTCTCTAATCCTTCCATTTATATATTATTTAGTTAATTCACAGTCAAATTATCTTGAAATAAATCGAAATGTGTATAGTGTTCCCAGGTGATGTGGGAAAGTACAACGAATTTGGATCGTTTCCATTTTTTCCCTCTCAAATATCTTATTTTTAAGATGAATAAAGCGATCAAGTGTCAATATCTGTGAGAGATGAAAGACTAAGGACAATTAGGATTAGTTTTACTTGATTGAATCCATTGACAAACAATTGAGAAGGTGGGTAAGTCAACATTGTCAGACTACCCATCATAGAATTACATTGGCTATAATGAGGTTGATGAGTCATTTACGAGCTATTTCCAATGGGAAGTATGTATGGGGATTTGAATGAATTGAATGAGCAGATGTTGTAAGAAACATGAATGTATTAATTAGAGGAGATTCGGCAACACATTTGTTCTACTCGTAGTGAAATATGACACTCCTGATTTAATGTATGGGATTATTTTGATACCATAACCAAGTGTCCTAATACTTTTGGTTGCTAGTGTACATGTTGTAATGAGCTTAATGATGAAAAATGTGGTCGAATTCCACAAAATGGAAGCATTTTCTTTTTGATTTAGAACATTTTTGGGATGTTTTAAAAAATAATACGGTCAATATAGATTTACGAGGCCAGGAAGTCATCCCTGGTCAGTCAAACGATGCAGGTATGAAGTGAAAACCGATTGTCCATTTAGTGTAACAGAAATGAACGAAATCGCTAAAAATGTCGAGATATATCTTTCACATAATTATCAGGACAACAATGCAGGGCTCCCCAAAGAAACAACTGGGATAATTCCCGTTTGATTGTCATAGGAAACGAAATGTCTTCAATATTTAGGTCTAAATGAAGGGATTTCAAATCAAGAGATGATTTTCTAGTATTGACATTGACTATTCTGAAGGGTGCATATAAGAACATTTAATGTGTAAGATTTAACGTACGATGAATTATACTGTGGCACAACATTATAACAACTAATTTCACTGATTATCAGTAATACAATATGCCAAAGCCATAGCAATACGAGCTGATAAAATACTAGTTTTGTTAACACATGATAAAACGTTGCTTTCCGTTTCCAGTTATATGTTTCCAGTTATATATTGTAATACAATCGTGTTATTATGTGTAAGCATAAAAAACAAAGAAAACAGCGAAAAACATGTATGTATTTGGAGGGTATTTCTCCGTATCGGTCGTACAAATTCTGTATCTGGCTTTGACCATATCAGAAAAAAGTGACACAAGTATCAATTAACATTTACTATGTACCATAAATGTGTAGCTAAGATTCAGAGCTAAAATAATGACAAACTTCATGGGCTGACATTAATATTTGCGAAGTTATGAGTGAGGACGTGGAACTTGTTGATTAATCACTGATCACTGAGACAGACATCCTATAAAATGCCAGTGACTGGAAACTCCTGGTAGATGAAGAGCACTCGCAGATAGTATTTCCTCCAGAAATTATTGAGACGGCCAAACGACCTGACATTACTATTTTCTCAACTCAGACTAAAAATGTCATCATCATTGAATTGACAGTCCCAGCAGAGGAAAACCGTGCACGCCACGAAGAAATGTAAATACCAAAACCTTGTAGCAGAATGTGAAAATAATGGATGGTCTGTAAACTACTTTCCCGTTGAAGTCGGAAGCAGGGGGGTTTATAGTACCACGATCAGCAAATGTCTGGCCTCACTACATGTAGGAATCCCAAGCTGGAAAAGAAAACCAATCTTAGACTCAGCAGCCAAAACAGCCTTGCGAGCAAGCTACATTATCTGGCTTTGCAGAAGCACCAAGGCGTTCAGACAAGCGGAGTTGATTCAACCTCCAACCATATGCCATGAGGGAAAGGGGACGGTTGAGCGCTCACAAAACCGATTTAACCTGCCAATGTCTGGTCCGCAGCCCAGAGACCTCAGGGCATAACATTATATACATGTACACATATGAAGATTGTATATCATGCAACACGGTGATTTTCCCCAAAAGTCATTTTCAACGAGAACTACATCAGGAGTGCTCATCTTAATAAGGGTGAAATTACGGCTCCGAAGGTGACTACACTGGTAATCTACCAATGAATTATTCTTTGATACCGTCTGTCATGAAGCTAGTGCAAATTATTTTGGCCTAGCTCTATTTTCAATTTTCCATATTTGTTTACATTCTGGAAACTTTACAATTTCCATCGCATAGACTACAGTATTGGTCCGCTTGTGCCGCTACCGTTATTATTACGAGGAATATGAACCATTAATTAATTTAGTAATTTTGTTTACATTTTGTTTAGTCTAAAAATAAATGGACATTTAGAGCTCTTCACACTTAATAACACACACCAGTGGATAAACTATAATGTAAACAACCTATTATTATTTGGACTGCCTGACTTTAAAAACAAATACAATCAAGGTAGAACTAAAAGAAAACTCCAGATGTTAACGCTTCATTAGTTATAATACAAGAGTATCGGGAACAGTGGGTATTAAAAAATACTGCATCATTTGTACAACAAATGCTGGAGGTGCTGTAAAACAGCAGCATTTTTTTTCCAGCGAAATATATTTGTTTATTGTGGAGGCAGGCACCTCTCTTTAATCACACGTAAAATATGTTGGTTGTCTTTGGTTGGTTGTATGGCTTCCTGAATATACAAACATGATTGCATTTCATTATCATGATTATGTAAGGGTTGATAGGGAACTAAACTAAATCTTTGATGACAAGTGTTATGGTAATAAATTCCATTATAATGTAATTTTCATACACATAGAATATGAGAAGAGTATTTAAGATTCTTACTGTTCCCTTCAATAATTAAGATCACTAATAAGTGGTCGGAGCAAATTTTCTTGCACCTCCTTTCATATTATCCTATTAATGTTTTTACTCAGGTTAAACGTAGGTATTTGCCTTATTCTTGTAAGAAAATGGAAATATCAATAATTATACTTGTCACAAAAAATAGAACGTGAGCCTTAATATTTATAGGTCGAATATTCAAAGTTTACTTGATAACACAGTCCTATAACAAAGAGAAATAAATACATCACGTCGTAAAACATTTATTTCCTTATGCCTATAATATGATTAATGCAACTTGTGCGAAGCGTCAACATATATCCTCTCATGTAACATCTAAAACACCATTCAGGATAAGTAATCGAGTGATTTGTTTTTAGATATGACGCACTCAGAGCGGCCTCTATTTTAGTGCTTTGATGAAATATATTTGAATTTCTATAAATATTTTTACCTAATTTTATATTTCTTTAAAGCTACTTATCACGTTTTTTTACTATAACATTTACAGTGAACGAGTTGAATTGAATAATATTATTAAATCGTTGCAGACAGAACTAGTTAATGATGTTAAATCCTTAAATATTATATACAATGTTTAAGAGTCTATATTTTCGTTTATTCATTTCGTACTATATTTCGCCGTACACACCATTAGACATTAGCTTTGACAGAACGCAATGTTATATCTTGATATAATATAAAATCATCCAAAAAATCAACTTGCATACATTTTAAAAGAGTTGTTTCATGCTCAAAATGATAAGTATCCAACAAGATTTTCCCAATAATGATATTGAAGTGTTTTGCAATTCACAAAGAATAAGCAAGAGCGGGAAATGTATTAGGAAATACATGTCAAGATAAGCAAATGTAAGCCCGATTATCATAAAACTTGCTCAACGTTTGAAAAAGTTATTGTTTGCTCAGATTCTTAAACTTCTCTTTCTTCTTGGATATCATTGATGCCAATGTGTACAGATAAGGATTAATCGAAGAGTTAATCGGCAGTATAAAAACTACTGACCAGATATAAGCTTGAAGAGGAATAACAACTGCACCCGTCTGGGAAAGAACTCCCATAATCATAATCGGCATCCAGCAAAGAAAATCCGTCCCAACAACCACGGACATTCGGATAGCCAATTCGATCTCTTCATTTTGCCGTCCACTACGCTGTGCCCGTTCACCAGATCGTTTAACTTGAATAAAAATTATCACATACATAGCTAAGATCATCAGAAAACAAAGCATGTTGACGCCAAGAAAAAGTATGATAGAAAAGAACCAGGCTGGCTTAGTATCTTGGGCAACTGGTAGGTCAAACAAAACATTTTCGCCCACACCGCTGGCTTCAAATATGAAACTAGAGGGTCTGGTAATCAAAGGAAGTCCGATACATACGTCGGAAAGATCATACCAATCAGAATCTGGACCTGCTGTCAATATTGGAACCACACTTACAGCTATGGTTAAAAACCAAATAATACATCCGGTTATTTTCGCAGATCTTGGGGAAAATTTCACCGTACTAAGCGGAAACCCTGCACCTAACAACCTGTCAAAACTTATAACAGTAAGAAATAGGACAGAGGCTTCACTTGAAAGTAAACATATAAAACCTGCAAACTTGCACATGGGACCAGATCTCCATTCATCAGAGTATATGAAATATTCATCAGCATAATACAGATCAGCACTACCAAGAATCAACATATAAACACCCATCATAAGATCTGAAAACGCCAAATTGGCAATGAAAAAGTTTTGGATAGACTGAACGCGGTTCTTTGATTTCATCGTAAGTCGTGTGAATAATACTAAAATATTACCGACGAGGGCACTGATACCTAAAATCCACATAGATACTCTCAATACGGTGTTCTCCATTAAGCTGCCGCAGTTAAACAGTGGTGGTTGAGGAGACAGAACGGTACATTCCTTTAGGTCTGGAAAGCTACAGCACAGGCGGTGATCGTCCACATACCTAGTAGACAGGGATTGTTATCAAACAATAAAATATCGGATCAATATACAATATCATTCTTTTTTTTTATTATAGACCATAATTATTGAATTATGATGCATAGGCAAAGGAAGAATACATGAATAGGCCCTTCGTATATTGAATCATTTCGCATATAAACATGATAAATACTCTCCAGTAACTCGACATGAATCGTGAATACTTTGAGCTGATAATAGTATGCATTACATTAGAAACCCCGTTATGCATATATTCATGATTTAACACAATATGATTAGAAAGGTAACAATGCAATATGCGTAATACATGGCGATAGTTACCTCCTCCCCACCCACCCCCCCCCCCCCAACTTCAAATGTTGTCGAATCTAATATACAGTCATCACAAAAAGTAACTATACAGGTAATATATGGGCTTTTAACTCTAATTATATATATTATCCTACCAAAAAATATTGAATTATAAAGTTGTTGACAATTTTATATTCTTCAATATGAGATATTGCACGCTAGGATCGGGTGATTATTGAGGAAGTAACACTCCAAAATGTAAGGTGAGGTCCGATTTTCATTTTCACATTTTTATTTTCTACACGCGGACCCATATCTACGGGTACCTTATCGATTAGCGGTAGTGCAATTGGGGGACGCATGCGCAGGTTGGACAGTCGGCCGTATTGTTCCGATGGATCAATACGCCACACACATGCTACCTGTCATACTCTCCCCCGTGTTGAAATGTAAAATGTGAAAATGAAATTATGACTTTACCTTACATTTAAGATTGTCACTTCTTCAATATTCAACCGATTCTAGCGTGCAATATCTCATATTAAAGAAGATGAATTTCTCAACAACTTTATGATATATAATAGTTGTAGGTAGGATATATATTTTTAAAGTTAAAAGTCCATTTATTACCTGTATAGTTACTTTTTTTGATGACTGACTGTAAATACGAGCTTTCAGCCTAAGATTTGAATGCATTCTCCTTTATCATATCTGTAATTCAAATTTGTTTTCTTCTGGAAAGTCCAAGCACTAGATTGTTAGAAGAGAATATTTTATTAATTGGTATTTCTTATTATTTTAACATTATAAACGAGTATGTTCCGCAAAATGCATCCACCTCTACATGTATTAATACATTGAATACACGACACTTTATGGGGCCTAATTGTGAACCTAGGAAACACTTTCCCCCTGCCTATGGGCAAGTTCGGCCTTTGTATCTCCGTTTGTCCTATTTCTCAATTGGTACATTACTATTTGAACCAAAACCAGACTACAAATAGCAATAATGCCACCTAAATACTTACAGTAATTCTAATGATGACAATCCTTCAAACCCGTTATTTTCGAATACGAGTTTAGATTTGGTTTCCGTCGTATCTCTCACAATGACACTGGAAATAGACAGTTGAATAATTAAATAAATGTATTGAATATCAAATCTAAAAGTGATTAAACAGTTTATTAACAGCAAGAAAGAAAGAAAGAAAGAAAGAAAGAAAGAAAGAAAGAAAGAAAGAAAGAAAGAAAGAAAGAAAGAAAGAAAGAAAGAAAGAAAGAAAGAAAGAAAGAAAGAAAGAAAGAAAGAAAGAAAGAAAGAAAGAAAGAAAGAAAGAAAGAAAGAAAGAAAGAAAGAAAGAAAGAAAGAAAGAAAGAAAGAAAGAAAGAAAGAAAGAAAGAAAGAAAGAAAGAAAGAAAGAAAGAAAGAAAGAAAGAAAGAAAGAATAGGTGAATAGGTGAATAGGTGAATAAATAAATAAATAAATAAATAAATAAATAAATAAGTAAATACACATTTAATTAATTAAATAAATAAATAAATAAATATTTAATTAATTGGCAATATACGAGCATAAATAAATGTTAGTCGTTGATTTGTATAATGACCTTACAGTGTAACTAGACTTGATAGTCCAAAGAAGGCTCCATTCTGAATACTCTTCAGCGGCAGGTTTGATAGAAAGCTGTATTAAAATATATACAAATACAAATGGTAATACATCCTGAATGTTTTCATTTTGTATAATTATGTAATATAATCGATAAGGTATTAATGAATTTGATACTAATCAATACAATACACATCCCCAAGGCGCTATAGTTGTTTTCGGACAGTCTGTGAAAATTTGGGAATATTTGTACTACGTTAATATGCGGATAGATGTACGAAAATTCTTTTAGAATATGAAAAAATATCACAACATCAGTACACTTTATTTTAATATTCGAAATGCTGGTTTATGCTTTCAATGAACAGCCTTCTAGTGCATCGCTAACGTGAAGACACATATCAACTTACAGCTCTTGGAGATTCTGCAGTTCTTTAAATGTTTTCTCGATGATAGTGGTCAAAGGGTTAGTTGAAAGATCGCTGTGTACAATATAAATCAGTCATATTAAAAGCAAAAAATTGTATGACGTATGTGTTCAAATTCAATGTTAGCTCATGCACAATATATTCAATGAACCTAGTTAGTTCCGTTAGTCGTGTTTGTGTCAGATCATTTTCAGATCATCCCCACAGGCTTTCAACTGGCAATATTTGTTGTTCATTATATCTAGGTGGTTGTTTTTTCAACTGATCGGCATTTCGTTTGCCATTTAACATACAGGCCTGTATTCCCGTACGTATTTATACCGGTTTTAAGCTATACATTGACTTTAAACACATCGTTTAACTAAACATAATTCTCGAAAATGTGTAACGCAAACACGCGTCTAACTCACTGAAAAAACTTTAAACATGGGTATACGGGTAGTTAAACGCGCGCGCGTTTAAAGGAGAACAGTCCTATCCATACAACTAAATACTATACAGGGTGAGTCAAAATAGTCAGGTCCCGTTTTCAAAAAAATCAGGAAGAATACTTCTTACACAAAATTGGTAAATTTGTTTATGAGAGTAGACATACTTCTTCATACATATTCCACACCAGATTGACAACATATTTACGAAAAGACGCGTTATCCAAAGTGTTCCAAGTTTCGTGGTGGATATTAACACTACTGTAATATTAGTTATTCATACAACACAACATACTGTATAACTGAATTTATACCAAATTAACATGTGTTTTTTTTGTTGAGTCTCTGATAAATAAAACGATATTGTATACATGGAATATGGACTATGCACTTGGCCTGGTAAGTTGTCAAAGCACAAACTGTTTAGAGATATAAGATCTTTTTTCTCTCAGACCTTTCTCATAATCAGTTCGATTAAAATAACATGTTTCAAAATACTTTGGTCAACATTTTGTAAACACTCAATAATGGTTGTTATAAGCTATCTCTGATTGCACGAAAGCTATTCAAAAACAAAACCCCGCAAAGACAATAGAATCTCTATTGTAAGTGCTACAACCATCATTTGTTTGTACTCCTTATGGTCTCAGGAAGAGTTTGATATGCATATATGACCTTATGACCTATAGCGGCCACCCGTACAGGCTGCGACGCGGCAGCAATATAAAATATTGACTCTTGGCACCCAACTAAACTAATCAGATCATTAAACCTTTTGTTATCTTCTCAGCTGATTAAACCTTCTGGGCTCTCGGCCTATTACAATGACTGAATAATTGATACTTCGCATTAAAAGGGTGAATTGAAAAGCACCTCGATTGTTAGTTTATTTGTTGATTTGTTTTGAAGTTTAAAAAACATTGTGGTGATACGATGTAAAAATGACGTTTGTATAGAAACAGTCTACATTGAACTGTCACTATCGTGAGTTTTTGTTAGCGGGTTAATAAGAATGACAGATTGTATTCTTACAGCCAGGTGACCGATCCCAATCCTAGAAAAGACAGAGGTTGGATGTCGGAGATACCGTTATCTGATAGTGATCTACAATGAGAAACAAAATTATTATAACATGTCAGTATTTCAAAAAAAGTTGATGTGATCAATCAAAAGCTAGATAAATCTAAATGTACAGTAAATGCAAAATGTAACAAATGTATAACTATCATAGAAGGAAAGAGTATTTACTGTCACAAATTGCCCTATAATGTATTGAATTTGAAATGTTCTTACAAAAGCAAAGACTACTCAATGTCGGTCGCTGATGTCTTTATACCCTCCACTTCAGTCATGGTTACGTACGATAGCCTAATTAACTCGGGTAATGTTTATGTCGACGTACTTGTACACGAAATAAGCATAAAGCCCGGCATAAAGCACCCGAATATCGGCAAACAAAACATATATGTGTTGGTATAAGTACACCCCATCGAACCATATGCCGCCTACACAGTTTATACTGCAATGCAATGTAACACAATGGCTCTCTTATGCGACCATATACCTCCATATACTTGTGTTTCAAATTTGATGAATTACAATAAAGTCGGTATGTGGGTTAAATATATGTGGTTTTTCGCAGATTTATATAAATATTACAAATTTTCCGGCTCGCTACGATTGCCACTACTAATTTCAAACAATAAAAGGAAGGGCATTACAAAACTATTGGCTCTTCAGATAAGGCACAAACAGAATTGGACAACGTCTTATGAACAAAGTTCCAACGGACAAGACGGTCCCCTTAGGTATGTGACAAGTTTGGATTTTTACGGGGAGAGGGTGTAAAAAGCTACGGGTTAGCAGGGGGTCATGTAAGTTTCAGTTTCAGCTGTAGGGTTAGGTAATTTTGACATACGAGTCTCGAATGTACCCCCCCCCCCCCCCCTTCCACCATAAGTAATGAACGGTCCCTTAATCACATCAGTTAAAAGGGCACTGAGAGATCTGCCAGTGAGGGAGCCCTCAATTCATTTTCAGAAGTTGGGCTTTTCGCATACGTAATGCTTACACGTGTTCTAACTACCACCAGAATTTATAGGGCTAAATTTGCAATAGTTCATGTAAAATTCATGAGTTTTATAATTTTGCTTAATTTCAATGTAGATCATATCGAAATTAACAAAACTTATAAATGGTCCAGAAGATTTTTACTAAATGTGTTTCATGTTTAACATAAATAACCTTAAAGATCACGTGTGAAAAGCATCAGCGGCCTTCGGAAATGCTGAACATGAGTATTTTATTTTGTTTTCACTGAATCAGTCATCTATGTAAACAAGGTAATGCAATGACATTTCAATGTTTTAGGAATCCCCCGGCTCTCAATGCCCCTATAACTCGTATGCATTTTTTAAATGTAATATATACATGTAGGTGTTATTCAAAAAGAATGTATTATGCAGTCCAGCATGCTTAGCATCACTACAGTGCCAACAGGGCGTTTCCATAAAACAAACAGTGCAACACATAATTAATTAAAAGCTGCAGGGCTTCCACTCTATAATATATGATACAGATATGCATAACTTTCAAGCAGAAGTTAAACCCAAACTAAAACGTGCATATCGTGTTTTTCCAAAAAAAAAGTGTCTTTAAGAAAAACTAGAAAAAAGCAAAATTGATGACACATCATTTGTGTACTACTTGCATCAGGATTTTCTATAAAGACTCTTATTTAACAACATTGTATGCCTATCACTGCAATGTTATATCAATGAGAACTAGACACCAGTGATGAAAGTGCAGAATGCTGGACTGCACATTAAAGGTATATGACCCGATCACTTTTTTGGGGCTATGATTTCTTTTTCACATCAAGATATTTTGGTATCAGAAGAATCCCCATATTTTTCTCATTATCTCTGTAAAATGTTTCATTTGGAAATTATAGGCTAAAATGTGGTGAATTACTGCCAAAGGTGGTTAACCACCAACCAGTCTGTGTACTACTCAATGGGCACATGTCTTTTGACCTTGCCCTTCTAAAAATAGAACCATTGGAGTTATGCAACTCAAACTTTGGAATGCAACAGTTTAAAGGATGACCTTTCATGTAAAATAGAAAACATCAAGTTGAAAATCGGGTCAGCAATCGGAACATCTACCTTTAAGAAATGTTGGGTGTTATTATGCTTACAAAGCTTTCAAGCGACTGAAGGATTTAAATTCTCCCATACCAAGTGTAGTCACATTGCCTCCAGACAAATGTCTAGAATGGACAGACAGAAGAAATAAAATATCATCTTTAGGAAAATCAGCAACCAGCTGCAATGTGTATATATACGGTGCGAGTTAATTGTGAAATGTTCATTGAAATACATCAGTTATGACATAGCGCGTATTTGGACCGTCAGTAATTTGTTGAAGTTGTTTTACTACATTACATTGTTTTCAGTTGCAATCAATCTAGACAAATTTGATGCTACGAGAGGGCGCCACCATGATTGTCAGCCATTGTCAACAGTTCCTTGCTACTGCCGTATCATTCCGACCGCTTATTTTCCGGTTTGGACCATTTTGTTGGCACATTTGATTTATTCAGGTCCTACTTGATACTCTGACTATGATATAATAATAATAATAATAATAATAACAAGGATTTATAAAGCGCTTTTTTAACCAATGGATGCAAAGCGCTGAGAAAGAAGAAGAAAAAGTGAGAAGAAGCGACACAGGAGGACAATGATCATGAAGATGGATAAAGGTGGGATTTAAGGAGCCTTTTGAAGGTAGTCAAATTGTCAGCACTTCTGATGTTGGCAGGAAGTGCATCCCACAGGCGAGGAGCAGCTATGGAAAAGGCTCTGTCACCCGCCTTTTTGTTGGAACGTGGGACAACAAAGGATGTGACTGTAATATATGCATTTCGCTAGATACTACTTTTCCAAAACATGTACATAAAACGCGAAAGGTTTTAATGTACCCTTCAATAACAACAAACCTTCCATATTCCGCGTATAATAACAATACTATATGCATTTGGAATTTGAACATTTAAAGGTCTAACTGACGGTTTGAGAAGACGCAAATAATCCAAATTATTAACTAATTAGAGGAGGGAGTATTGTTTTAGACCGTACCCATGCTATATTGTCTAAAATAGTGATATATATGCCAAGCATTTGCGTTTTGTGACGAAAGGAGAAATGCAGTAAGACTCAGGAGTAAGACTGCAGGAGTAAGCATCATGGAACAAACCTATGTGTAGCACGCACTGCGCGAGGTTTGTCCCGCTAATAAATGTAAGCTTCGACTACCCGTGTTATTTTTGTGTTATATAAATTTCGCCGATATCTCTGCGAACCAATATGCATTGCTAACACTTGCTTAGCTGTGCTCCATAAGGGAATATAAAACCGTCTGAATACCCCTAAATAATAATTATCATGATACATTGTGGATGATTTTCAAAAATCAAGTAAAGCAACAAGCATGCATAACATATAGATACTTATTGTTGTATGCTTACATTGATGTTGATATAGGTGGCATGTTAGTCAATGCATTTATTTTCCATCCACTTTGGCATTGAACTCGCAGATCATCTGCGGTGGTATACATACATTTGCAGTTATCCGGACAACGTTTAGTGTCTGCAGGTAATATATTACATGTTACTAATATAAAATATTACATTTTCTGGCAATTTATGTTAATAAAAGAACAATCTAACATTTCATTGGAATATTGTACGCGTATGAATAGTATATTAAGTTGAATAGTGAATGGACGTACCGCATTTTGTTTCATCATCACCTTCGAGACAATCCACTTTACCGTCACACACTTGATTCGTATCAATGCACATGCTTACATTGAGCGCTGCGGATTCGTCGCAAAGATATGCCGTAGGACAAGTCACGTAAGCTGAAATATTGAAATAATGAGTGCTCGTTATGCAAGTGATGCTCCCAAAAGGTAATTTCCAAAATAGTATGCTTATGCCTAAAGTCTCTGAAAAGGCGGAAAAAAGTTAATCGTGCAGTTACTACAGGACACTTTATTTTCACGTAATGCATTATTTCCTGATACCTATTACGTACACTTATACTTAATTTATCCGTAATTTCATATGCTAGGACAACGAGTCAACAAGTTTTGAGCTCAATCGGAGTCCTTTTCATCTATTCCCTGGTAGACCAAACCCTGAGCAAATGTTCGTTCGGTTGATATCAATAATGTTTTCATCAAGTTTAAACCCAGCTCTTTGATTGACCCGAAGAATTTGACGGTGTCCTGACTCCGAAGATAAGCTTTGGACACCTAAACACACACCCACCCAAACCAACCCATACCCCACACCTCATACAACTTCATTTACCCCCACCCTCAACCATACACCCCACACCCTTTACGCATTAATACATATATAACTCAGTGCATGATGATGTGACTCAAAATAAATCCCCCTTATAAAATGCTAAGCCCAAAACATGCATCCAAAATATGTGTATAAGCCCGTTCTGGTCACTGAATGTTCGTTCACACAATTGTGTATCAATATTTTACATTATATATTATTTTATTACCACAATGTTGCTCTTCTGCCCAATTAAGACAGTCATTAAACCCATCGCATCTACCAGTTTCGTCAACACATATTCCTTGTCCGCAGTCTATCACATCCAAATTACAGATACCTTTGAAAATACAAACATACCAACTTTTTTTTAATGATTATTTATTATGTTAGCCTCCGTAAAACTGCTGTAACTCCTTTATTATTCATTTAATCTCTATGAAAGTATACATTTGTTGAAGAAAAGGGTTCAAGGAATCCAACCATGAACATAAAATTGACCATTTTGAATTTGTTTATAAAAAACAGCTTTTTTGACCCATTTTAGGTTTCGTCAAGATGGAAAAGTGTACTTTAGGTCCCAGATTCTGGACTATACTAGTATCGTTCGATACTGGTACACCCAGTATCGTTCGATACAGGTACAAAGTCAGGGTTCCAGTATCGGACGATACTGGCACATATAAAATGTACCACTATCGGGCGATACTGGAATAAAATTATGTACCAGTATCGTTCAATACTGGGACAAATTACTACTATAACCTGTGTACCAGAATCGAACGATACTGGAACATAAAAACGTTCCAGTATCACTCGATACTGGAACACAATTTGGTGTTCCAGTATCGACCGATACTGGAACATTAAAATCGTACCGGTATCGAACGATACTGGCAAATTTTATGTTCCAGTATTGACCGATACTGGTATACCAGAATCTGGGACCCAAAGTACACTTTTTCCGTTTTATTTGTTGTTGTTGGAATATCTGATTTATTTTTTGAATTATTGACCAAAAAGTGCCAAAAATGTGATTTTCATAATTTTGAAGGTAAAAAAATCACATTGGTCGATAATTCAAAATATAAATCAGATATTCCTATAAACAAAATACCTCCTAGGGAATGTTATTAGGATTATAATAAAACTAGTATGACAACATTTGACAAAATATATATTTTAGTTATCTTTTCCAAACCTAAAATGGGTCAAAAAATAGAATTTTCTCCAAAATGGTCAATTTCATGATCATGATTCATTGACTCTTTTCTGCAAAAAAAATTATACTAGGCAGTATTACGTATTACCTGAGGGTCCACACCCCCCTTAAAACACAAAGGCCATATCTAAAGGATTATGCATTCATCATTATGGTCTGTTCAATCTAATGTGGAAGAAGGGTGATCCGTGATCATATGATTCAACTATTACATAAACGAAATAAAAACTTGTTGATAGATTGCTAATAATATAGGCCTAGATGTTGGTATAATTAAATCATCACACTCTTTGCAGGGACGTCAGAGTAGATTCCAATAATTGTACCACTGCACACAATAAGATGAACGAAGTACATAATGAATGTATGTATAGCACAAATTACCATCAATATCCGCAACTTGCTCCAGCTGAAGCACGAATCCTGTGGAGCTCCCCGAACCATCAGTGGTCATTTGTATCCATGCGTCAGCTCCCGCACTCGTAACTGCACGAACTTTTACGTCTCCAGAGAGTGTGATAACTATAGATTCTGCCGTTGCTGCCTCGCCATTGCCAGTTGTTAGAAAATCATATCCTTTCTCCATTTGGAACTCAGTAATGGCTATCATAATACGCCTATTTGAATTACCCGAGATAATCCACAAACAAGCCAGATCATTAGGATAACTCATCGGAAAACCCGGTGACGAAAGTTGAACTACTTCCTCGTCTGATCCTATGTGAATATTCTTTGCTCCACATATCCCTATACGCGGACATACATTATGAATCATATAATCAATATAATTGTTAAACGTGTCTTTGCATACTCAATATAAGTTAACATGCTACTGTTAAAGAACAATTGCAATGACAGTAAAAAGAATTATAGTATATATACACCTAGCACAAAAAGTACCGGACCAGGTGCTTTGATGTTGGCTAATTCAAAATAAATAATCGGTACCAAAATCTGAGTTAAACATTAAGGGCCGTATTCTCGTACGTAGTTAAACACAGTTTTAAGCTAAACACGCGTCTAACTTTAACTTTAGACACAGCTGTTAACTGAACGCAATTCTCGTACATTTGTTTTACTTAAACACGCGTCTAACTCGCCGAAATGTGTCTAACTTTAAACATGGGTACGGGGATAGTTTTAATGCGTGTTTAACTAACCTCGCGCACCAACTGTATTGCCTTGAATGATCACTCAACCGTGCCCGGTGCAAGCTGGCGCGCGGGTCGTGTAGTCTTTAAAAGTACCATGTATTTAAAGGCATTCGGTCGATATCTATTGTAACCAATTAGGGCCACAATGAATTAAATACCTGTATACAATCAACGCAGTACCACTCTGGGAACGAGATTTGCAGAGTTTAAAATCGTGTTTTGTTAGACACGTCGTTTAAAGGATAAACTCACGTTTAAGCTAGACACGCGTTTAGCCCTAAATGAGCATTTTTTAATTCTACGCAGTTTGATACCTCATTCAAAAAAAATCGAATGGATACTTTTTAAGTTATGGCGATTTCAATGACCGCGCATAACAACAACAACAACAACAACAACAACAACAACAACAACAACAACAACAACAACAACAACAACAACGTTGCACTAGAAATGGTTTTCTATGGGATATCATTGATTTGTGTGTGATTACGCAGTGAAAAATGTGTGTGTGTAAAGACTCACAGCTAATCAGCAAAAGACATTTTCTTCACAGCTAGTCACACCGGGCCCGCACTTTATACCGCAATCACTCCAGACAATTCATCCAGATACCTAGGTGGCTGGTTCTGATAGCACGCAGTTATGACAGTAATCACACATAAATCAATGCTGTTGTTATGTGCAGTCATTGAAATCGCCATAACTTTAAAAGTATCCATTCGATCTGTTTGAATGGATATCAAACTGCGGAGAAGAAATTTGCTCATTTAATGTTTATTTCAGATTTTTGGTACCGATTATCTGTTTTAAATTAGCCAACATCAAAGAACCTGGTCAGGGACTTTTTGTGCTAGGTGTATATACAGTCCTCAAAATAAGTAATTGACCTGGTAATGAATATACTTTTAACTCCAAAACTATTATTATAGCTCAAATATTTAATACTAAAGTTGTAAGGAAACCTCTTTTCTTGAATTTGAGACACGGTTCATGAAGATAGGTTAATAACTGAGAACACTACATTGATAAGGATAGAACAAAGTGCAGTTTACATTTCCACACTTGGGATTGGAACACGCAGGACCATGTGACAGGTATTTGTATGGGCTGCATTGATCGATTGAAGCATCCCCAATCCTCATCTTACTATCAACCCCCGTGAGTTATCGTTACCAGTTAATCGATAATCTGCCTGTTGCTAGTCCGAGGCTGCGTGTCGACGAACAAAATGTTAAAATAAAAAACTGACTTTGTTTTGGTTTTGGGCCCATAACTGATTTAATATTCATTCAATCTTCACGTGTAATATCTCAAATTGAAGAGAGGAGATTTCTTACAACTTCATAAATTAATATGTTTACATAAGAATTACCTGGTCAGTTACTTATTTTGAGGACTGTATATGCGCGATCAGAAGAAAATTAAACTTTGAGAGGCTTAAATTAGTACCTTTATTCCTATTCCTTACAATTTCAATTAAGAAGGTGATCAATATAATATGATAGTAACGATGTTATTTAGATCAAGTCGTGACTGTTAAGATGCATTATTTTTATCTGATGATACACAATTTTTACATTTATTTATACGCGGGTGTTCAAGCGTCTCTTACATGTAACTTCGCATGCCAGGCTTTATGACGTAGTGCGTTGTCATATGGCGAACACCATTCCGCGTTAGAATAACCTTATTGCAACTAATCAGATAGTCGACACGAGATCAATTATAGTGGTAAAAGGATATGTTACGTTGACGTCAAGAACAAAAAACTTCCCTACGTTTCTCGCGTGCTTATGTATAATTTGTATAATAATATGTATCGGTCTTACCACAGCCAAGTTCATCAGATTCATCAGGACATAGTTTCCTTAAATCACATCTTTGAAATCCATGTAGACAGATCATTGCCAACGAGATATCGAGACACGTAAATTCTCCTAGTTTACACGTAGCTATAATACCAAATGAAGACATACATCATGTTCATAATACAGAGGGGTTTTTTATTTGATGACTACAATTATTTTATCTAGCCTTGGATAAATATTGATTTTGATGAAGTTTTCAATTCAGAGAATACCATCATTATGTATTATTAAACATCATCCTACAGATGAGCAAACTATAGTTCACAATTAATACTGAGGCCTATTATCGCAATATCCTTAACATGCAATCTTTTATCTGATGGTTCAAAGCAAAATTACAGGCAGGTGACGAATATGATTCACCCCTCGAAGATTTTGTGTTTTTTTACGCGGGCTTCTTTACGTTGTTATGAGGCACAGCATTGTCGCAAGGTATGCGCAGGTGGTTAAAGAACCACTCCATAGCAAACGAGATCACAATGTGTGATATCGTTAAAAATCACGCGGGAGAACGAATGAAATTGCAGCAAGTTTCGCAAGCATTTTGGAAATGCTTGACATTGTAGCACCATGAAGATTTGTTAGATTCCTGTCCAAGATCAGGTCAGAATCAAGATACATCCTAGTGTAATAACTTACTGTTTGGCGGTGACGAGACAATGTCAAAGACAAATCCTTTCATACCATAGTCCCAACGAAAGGAATCAAAATGGAGGGTCACCATTGTAGTATTCACGGTAACTGAACTGGGTGCGTTTGAACCAGTTATAGACATGATGGTACTTTGAGAATTCTTGATGTTGACAAAATCAGATCCATGGTAAATGTTGAATTCCACGACGGTTATAGTGGGATGTCCTGTACCCTCTGAATGGATCACCCAAGTGCAGTCGCTATTTGTGGGGTATGGTTGTGGATATCCAGGAGACGTTAGGGAAATATTTTCATCTGGTGTCAGTTCAAAAAGTAGATTTCCACATACATCTAAGAAATAAGGGGAACAATGCACAAGTAAGTTTATACAAGGTCCACAAAATATAAATAGAAAACATCTAAGTTGATCAAAAACCTCAGTTTAATCAAACGCCAAAATTTTGGAATTTTTTGTGTGTGATATAATCATAAGGCCTATTTAAAATGGACGTGTTCATCCCAACGATAACACACTTGGGAGCAAACACTTATTTCAGAGCTTAGAACATTGCTGAGAATGTTGCTAGATCTTATCAATAAGACAGCTATTAGCTCGTAAATCCTACGTCATTTGTCTTTAGCACGATATATTCAGTTCTATATGTGGAGGGGTGGGATTTCCGTGTTATAAACACCATGTGCTACTGACAATCTCGGACTGCCTTAGTTTAAATGATTTAAGAAGACTGATCAAGGCTACTGATTAGATTGATGCAGGAGACGTATGTCACAGTCTAGATCTGGATTCGTAATTGTAAGCCCGTTATGTAACCGTTGGTACGTTGTGCTATTTGATCTGCGGTTACTATTCTGGGAATCTAGATTTTCGTTTAACGCCCCATTATTCCGTTTTCCAATACACCAAAATAGCAAAATATTCAACGTTACCA
The DNA here is from genome assembly GCA_035610835.1 of Ophiura sarsii. Taxonomy (NCBI): domain Eukaryota; kingdom Metazoa; phylum Echinodermata; class Ophiuroidea; order Amphilepidida; family Ophiuridae; genus Ophiura; species Ophiura sarsii. Next base: position 40,577,285 of record CM069446.1, read on the forward strand.
CATTCGCGCTCGTCTGATCCATGCAGACATTGTGGTTGGTTGTCACACAGCAGCGACTCAGCCACACATCCGTAACCAGACTCACATAAGTACTCGTTGTCGAGGCATTCAACTGAAATGTGCAATGTCAAAATAAGAACTCAAAATCATATTTTATGAATGACAAAATTGCATTTTTACTAAATCAGCTCAAAAGCTAAGTGAAAATTAACACTATTTAAGAATAATGGTCTCTATCGATGGAGGATAGGGTGGCCATGTGGCCGAAATAGATTTTCTTTATACTTTCATATTTGATAGACCTTTACCCGAAACTAGCATATCTAGAAATATTTGTGAACAATAATCCGTGGCAACAGCCAAAATAGCATTTTCGGGTGATTATTGCCATTTTGGCATTTTTAATCGCTCAAATTATCATATTTTGAAGCCTGCATAACTATCACATACAATGTTCATGACAACTTTGGGTAGATGGATACTTTAATGCTTCATTGAAGGCATCCAAATAATTGCTAGGTATCGGGGTGGGTTATACCATTTATTTGAAGGAAATAGGGGTGTTTTTTTACCCTTTTCAAAGTATGCAAATATACTAATTCTGCATAGCTTACAACCCATATGGTAACGTTTGGGGAAATACTTCCTGACTATGCAGTGTTGCCAGACATATTCACAAAATTTCACAATTTTCTCAAAATCCAATGCACGTTTCAGTCTGGGGGAAATTGTTATTCAGTGGGCATGTCATGACCATACAGGTTTTCTGGCAGGAATATAAAGGTTATGACATTAGCTTTAAAATAAGACACAGCGTCAATTTTTTTCGGAGCATGTCTTCAGGTTTTGTTATGCAAATTAAGTATGACGTCATAAATTTAGTACTATATTACCTATATCAATGAGTCAGGTATATACAGAGGGTTACCGTGCAGGACTGCCTCAAACCAACTTTTTTGACATACTTTCATGGTCTTAAAACATATTCAGGATGTTACCAAACATAATTTTGTAATGCTAAGGGGTTATTCAAGATGGCGTCCAAAATGGCCGCCAAAACTGGTCAAATCTCATAAAATGACATATAGCAATCAAATTATATAGTGAAAGTATAGTTTTAATGGTGAGGTATGTATGAGACCACTAGACACTCCTATTCAGAACCTTTGCTTTGCTGTCACACCTTAATTCAATATGGCCGCCAAAATGGCCGCCAAAATGGTAAAATTCCATAAATTGGCATGTATAAACCAACATGTATGATCAGAGTATATTTTTAACAATGGGATGTATGTGTTAGACCACTAGAAACTCATATCTAGTATTTTTGATTTGTAAACATACTTTAAAGCCAAAATGGCCGCCAAATTAATTGCCAAAAATGGTCAAAATTCCATCAAATAGCATAATATCAACCGAAATGTATGATGACAATATAATTTTAACGATGGGATGTATGTGTTAGACCCCTAGTAACTCATATCTAGTCTTTTTGCTTTGCTAACATAGTTAAAAATCCAAAATGGCTGCCAAAATGACCCCAAAGTGGCTGAAAATAAATAAATATATCAACCTAAAGGTAGGATGAAATTATAATGTTAATGATGGGACGTATGTATTAGATCACTAGTAACTCATATCCAGTATTTTTTCTTTGTTTACGTACATAGAAAATCCAAAATGGCCTCCAAAATGGGTCCCAAAATGACTGAACAAATAAATTGTCGAAATTCCATAAAACGGGATAATATCAACCAAAATGTATGATGAAAGTATAGTTTTAACATTTCCATTTTGGTGGCCATCTTGTATTAAAGTATGTTATTACAATGCAAATATACTGGATATGAGTTACTAGTGGTGTACTAATACATACACACCAATGTTAAAAGTATACTTTCATCATACATTTTGTTGCAATTGTCCCATTTTATAGAATTCCAACAGTCATCTTGGGACCCATTTTGGGACCACTTTGGGACCCAGTTTGGATTTTTAACTATGTTAACAACAAAAAATACTGGATATGAGTTACTAGTGGTCTAACACATATATCCCATCGTTACAATGATATTGTCATTATATATTTCGGTTGATATTATGCTATTTTATGAAATTTTTGGCCATTCATTTGGCGGCCATTTTGGTTTTAAAGTATGTTAACAAAGAAAAAAATACTAGATATGAGTTTCTTGTGATCTAACACATACATCATACATCATACATTGGTTTACATCATACATCATACATTGGTTTATATATGCCAATTAATGGAATTTTACCATTTTGGTTTGGTGTGGTGCTCCCTATATTATTCACATTGGTCAACACAGCCATTTGCCCATATTTATGGCAATTCAAACGTTTCATAATAATGTAATTACATGTATTTGTATTTAATTGTATCGTTATACATGCTAGTGTTGACAAATTATAACATTGATTTATCATTTTTGCAGTAATATCATAGGGACAAGAAAGTGCAGATTATACAGCTCCGGCCAGTGCACCTTATAAGACAACTGAACATGGCAACACTGATGATTATTTGTGGCACTAATTTGAACGATGAGATATTCAAAAGACAATATCTTGGCCGTCCTATATCAAATTGGCGCTAACAATGTTTAAAAGTATATCATATGGTGTTCTGAAATTTTAGAGACTATTTTACCTACTTTTACCTATTTCCTTATATGACAAAAAATGTAGAATTTTTTTAGCGAAACTCATTAGTTCACAGGTAAAACGAAGACTGAGTTTGGTAACAGTGATTAACTTGTTTCCTATAATGCTACAAGTGAAGTTGAGTTTTCATTTCCACAGCATTGAACTTACGGTAAGATTTGCATCGATTTTTGGAAAATAGGAAAATGACTGGCAACACTGCTTTGCTAGAACTATTTCCCCCATACTCAAGAAAGGGACGCAACATTAGATTTCCAGGGGTAGGAAGTTGGGTTCGGGGGAATTTTGTTTGTTGTTGCACCGCCGAAGGCGGCGATTTTTCTTTTTTAATGTATTCACTCATATTGAGTTGGGTGGGGTAGAGTTTTGTTTTTGGCTTTTTTTTACTCATCGGGGGGGGATTTCTTTTTTTTTGGCCTGCATAGAGGGGAGATTTATTTTTTCTCAAATACTTTCAACCCCCTTGAAAATATAATGGTTCGTCCCTAAGCATGTATGGCTGTGAACACCGATTGGTATACAATTTATGTGTGATTTTAATGAGTAAACATGACAACATTTTGTGGCTACGAGGGCTTTTTACGTTAAAAACGTAATCTTTAAATATTTTACTAATTATGGTAACACCTATTTTGTTAATTACTGGCAAAACTGACTATTAAAAATGATAATATATAATCTAATTTTCTAATCAACTTAAGTTCCAGTTTCATATCATTAAACACAGCGAAACGTGCATTGGATTTTCAGGAATTGTGAAAATGTGAAAATGTCTGGCAACACTGCATATTCAGGAAGTATTTTCCCAAAAGTCAAATTAACATTTTTGATAAAACCAATGTCTCATCTCAACATGACATGATCCATGTTGAAATCGGAGCGTTACCATACGAGTTATAAGCTAAGCAGAATTGGCATATTTGCATACTTCGAAAAAGTAGAAAAACACCCCTATTTCAAATAAATGGTATGACCCATCCTGATACTCCATATATTTGTTTATGCACTCACTGAAACATCTAAGTATTGACCTATTCATAGCTTGTAAATAGAATATGTCATATAAGTTTGGTCTATTAGAAACAGATGCTTACAAACTTGATAATTTGTGAGCTTAAAAAAACCAAAATGGGGAAAATGGCCTTAAAATGGCCGTTGCCATGGAAACGAGAATTATTTTTCAAAATTAATTCCATATTTGCTAGTTTCAAGTAAAGGTTCATCAAATTTGAAAGTATAAAGAAATTCCATTTCGGGGTCATGGCCAACATTTAAAAAAAATCTTCCATTTTTACAGTCCATTACTCTTAAGTTTTCTTTAACATGTTTTAAGGAGAACAGTACCGTTCATAAAACCAGGCATTATAATTATAGGGGAATATGGGGCAACTGGTCCATGGGGCAACTGGTCCAAAATGAAGGTTTATGTAATTGTATGGGCATACTGCTTTCTTTGAACAGAACGACTTATGTTGAAACTTGACATATATCCTTCCCTTCTACATTCCAAAACATTTGCACCTTTAGGGTATTTACACATGTGATATTCTCCAGATCTTTGAGGCCACCTCTTTGAGTGACTGATTGAAAATTCACAGATAATATGGGCGATTTATGAAGATGGGTTTAGATCATGTTTAATGTACTTGATATGACAAGTATTGCAACAGTAACATACTGCATTTGATGGGTGCTATATTGTAGTGTGCTCAGGGACTTTCAGAAATATGATTTAAAAAAAAAACCATAGGTTGTGGTTGTAACGACCGTAACATGGCGTATGTTGCTAACTGGGGACCATCTGGGGACATTGGACATTGGGATTTGCGATCAATATTATCATTTAAAGAATGCTTCAACTTAAATCATTATCACGGGTATTCATTTGGTAGAGTTATTAGTTTATGAATTAACAAATAACAAAGTATACCATTTTGTATTTTATCTATAGACACTCGTTTACTTATAGAACCCAAACGCCGTAATAATTGCAAATTGAAAGATACTCGCTGGCTACAGAAAACTGTGTAATGACTTAAAACAAAAATGCAGTTTTGCCTTTTTACGAGATATTAGTCGAGAAACGACTAACATACTGTATTCTAACTGTTTCTTTCTTTATATTAGTCGAGAAACGACTAACATACTGTATTCTAGCTGTTTCTTTCTTTGTTTCTTTCTTCTTCTGTCATGAGACCTATAGCTCCGTAACCATTCAGCCGATGTTGACCATATTTGGTCATAAGAACCCTTATGTGGACCACTACTTAGGTTGTAAAGCATTAGGGGTAAAAGGTCACACATGGGTCACTAGGGGTCAAAACGTGATTTTCACTTAAAACGCGTTTGCAATTTAGTGAAATGACCTAGGATCGTCAGAATTGGTCAACATATTCCTTTTGACCGTACGCATATAATAGTTTGGTTTTTAAAATCATTATTTGGGGTCACTCGGTCAAAATGTAAAATTTCAATCCTCGCACTAAAAATGCTATTTTTTCGAGAGGAAATGACCCATGATTATCAGAATTGGTCAAAATATTCCTTGGCTCTATGTTCATATAGGTTGTTAAGCGATTAAAAGTGACATGTCATATGGGGTCACTAGAGGTCATTGACCTAAACAGGGGTAAAATGTAAGACATGCTCCGATTTTGACCGGTCATGTTTCATTTTGTAGGTATTGATGAGACAAGAAAAAAAGTCAACCATTATTTTGGAGTCAAAGGTCAAGGTCAAGGGGTCACTATAGGTCAAAATGTCAATTTTCACTCCAGTCACTCAAAATGCTATTTTTTTCGGCAGGAAATTACCGATGACTGTCAGAATTGGTCAACAGATTCCTTCTATCCATGTTCATATAGGTTGTTCAGCGATAGGGGTCCAACATGTAACACGCTCGACTAATATTCGTGATCTATGATCACAGTCAATGTCTAGTTCTTAATAATAATAATAATAATAATAATGTACTTAATATAGCGCCCAACACAAGAAAAGGCCTCTAAGCGCTTTACACAGTAAAATCTTAAAAACTACAACTAAAAAGCCTAACATTGTACCATTTAAACAATGACCAATAGTAAAACATTTATAAAAAGATATTGCATAATTATTATGATTGCATACAAATATAAGTGATAAAACACCATTATTAAAAACAAGGTCCATAGTACTGATATAAATCTAAAAACACCAACAATTTAAAAGCACAGGATTAAAAGTCCAACACGCACAGCTGTATTCCATAAAAACGCAATTACATGGGGTTATTAAAAAGATGTGTCTTAAGAAGCCGCTTAAACGTGGCAAGGGTGTTGGCATTTCTGATCTCTGCAGGAAGTTTGTTCCACAAAGTTGGGGCAGCGACGGAAAAAGCCCTATTGCCATAGTATAATGTTGACACCTCGCGACTGGGTGGAAGTGAGAGGAGAAGTTGTGAACTTGATCGAAGAGTGCGCTTTGGGACGTAGGTAGTGATAAGTTCAGAAAGGTAGGATGGAGCCATACCGTGGATTGCCTTGAATGTGATAAGAAGAAGCTTGAAGATTATGCGATCCTTAATGGGTAACCAGTGTAGCTCACGACGAAGTGAAGTAATGCTACAGTCCTTCTATGCACCAGTTACTAAGCGAAGAGCGCTATTTTGTACACGTTGGAGTTTTGCAAGCGTAGTGGCAGGAAGACCGTAGAGCAAACTAATATTGGCGTCCAGACGGGAGGTGACGAAAGCATGCGTAAGAGTTTCTGCTGTTTTTCTGTCGATGAATTTGCGTATTTGCCCTATCTTGTGAATGGCAAAATATGCAGAGCGACATACGTTGTTCACGTGCGTAGTCAAAGTCATATGCTTGTCCATAACAACTCCCAAAGTGCGTGCCTCGTCAACAATATTTACTTCCGACTGCCCAATTGTCAAAGATGAGATGGAAGAGATGTCTTTCGAGAAACGTGACGTCATGTGAACAACTTCTGTTTTGGAATCATTTAACAGAAGCCGATTAGCCGCAGTCCATTGTTTTATATCGCGGACACATTCTTCAATATTTTCCAAATCCTTGGCTCTATCCGACTTATCAAAAGAAAGATACACCTGCGTGTCGTCAGCGTAGATCATCTTGTTAACACTATGTTCTGAGATAACATCCTCTAAATCCCTTTGAACCCTGAATTATTATAAGGGTTCGGTACACCCACCCTGACTTCTCCGGGGTAAAATGCTAAATATAGTATTGAATGTTTCTGCCCTCTATCATCGGTAATATATGTTAACGATGACAGAGGGCAGTCCGCATCATGCCAATCTACTCAGACGTATAATGTTATAACACAAAAACTTCCGTTTTTATCGCAAAATTGCAATTCATAACCGTTCTACAATGCATTACTGTCTACCTGAGAATTTTCTGCGCAAGCATATTCATTCCATTTCGTGCTATTTTCGATAGTTTTCATCAGCAAATGACATCAAAACACAACATAAACCTACGGAAACAAGGTATCTAACATCGGGTAAACATCACGTGATTTGAAAGTCATATGACCACTAAAATCATGTGATCAATGTGTTACCTGTTCCAAGGCCGATAAATCGGCCTATCGGGTCACAGCGCGTTCTTAAATAGGCCGATTTTTCGGCCTTTCGGGTTCAAAGGGTTCTAAAGGAGCAGCGTAGATTGTAAAATCAAAGGGGTCACTGACCGATCCCTGTGGAACACAACATTGCAAATGATGATTCTTTGACAAGCTCTTACCGATTGCAACGCATTGCTTCCGGTCATGGAGGTAACTCTTAAACCACTGCAGAACATCACCGCAAATACCATATCGATCCCTCAGTCTCCTCAGAAGAATATGATGGTCAACCGTGTCGAAGGCGGCCGAGAGATCAAGCAACACAATGGGATGGGACCTATACCTCCGTAACCATTGAGCCGAATTTGACCATATTTGGTCATAAGAACCCTTATGTGCACCACTACTTAGGTTGAAAAGCATAAGGGGTCAAAGGTCACAGAGTGGTCACTAGGGGTCAAAACGTGATTTTCACTTAAAACGCGTTTGCAATTTAGTGAAATGACCTAGGATCGTCAGAATTTGTCAACATATTCCTTTTGACCGTACGCATATATAATAGTTCGGTCATTAAAATCAAAAAATATTTGGGGTCACTAGGGGTCAAAATGTTAATTTTCAATCATCTCACTAAAAATGCTATTTTTTCGAGAGGAAATGTCCCATGATTATCAGAATTCGTCAAAAGATTCCTTGGATCCATGTTCATATAGGTTGTTAAGCGACTAAAAGTGTCATGCCATATGGGGTCACTAGAGGTCATTGACCTAAACAGTGGTAAAATGTAAGACATGCTCCGATTTTTACCGGTCATGTTTCATTTTGTAGGCATTGATGAGACAAGAAAAAAGTCAATCATTATCTTGGGGTCAAAGGTCAACAAAGGGTCACTAAAGGTCAAACTGTCAATTTTAACTCCAGTCACTCAAAATGCTATTTGTTCGAGAGGAAATGACCCATGATTGTCAGAATTGGGCAAAAGATTCCTTGGATCCATGTTCATATAGGTTGTTAAGTGACAAAAAGTGACATGTCATATTGGGTCACTAGAGGTCATTGACCTAAACAAGGGTAAAATGTAAGACATGCTCCGATTTTGACCGGTCATGTTTCATTTTGTAAGCATTGATGAGACAAGAAATAAAGTCAATCATTATCTTCGGGTCAAAGGTCAACAAGGGGTCACTATGGGTCAAAATGTCAATTTTCCTTCCATTCACTCAAAATGCTACTTGTTCTAGAGGAAATTACTGATGATTGTCAGAATTGGTCAATATATTCCTCGGATCGTGAACTCGGGGTCAAGGGTCAAAAGGTCACTAGGGGTCCAACATGTAACACGCTCGACTAATATTCGTGATCAATGATCACAGTCCATGTCTAGTTTTTCTGAAATGTTTTGGAATTATTGATCATTATGACAAATGGTTGTATGTTTTAAAAACATTTTGGAGTAAAATGTATTACGTCACAGGCGTGCTTGAATAATGTTTCATCTCGACAAAGTGCTAAGTCTATTGTTGGGGCAAGTGGTCCAAAGGGGTATAGGGGCAACTGGTCCACCAGCAAAAACTTCATTTTGAAAATTAGTTGTTAGTGTCAATAAACATGACTCGGTACTGAAATGTGAATAGGATATGAACTAATTCACATTCTTTCTAGTTCTTAGACATTTGGGGCATTTTGGGTCTAATACCACTATTTCTGCTATTGAATGATTACAATATGACATGAAATTACTTTAGAATGGTTTGAAACCTCGGTATTTTGAATTACATCTTTATTATATTTTGAATGGTGTCTGTAAACATTTTGCAATGACGAAATATCATGATTTAAGTATTTTGTTCACTGCTTTTTTGTGATGGAAAGAGCATTAGACCAATGAATTTGTCAGAAGCCAGATTGGCGACCAAACTTCTCTGTGTAATAGGATCATGCGCAACAAACTGCAATTCTGTGGACACATTGCTAGAAGAGAAGGTGACAACCTGGAAAAGGCGATAACTCAAAGAGCTGTTGAAGAAACTCGTTAACGTGGTAGACCAAACCTCCGCTGGACTGATGGCATTCAGGAAGCAACTGACAGGTTTATCTCTTATCTCTGCACATCGCATGTCACAAAATAGACAAAGATGGCGCTCCATCATATTTATGTCATATTGACTAACTTCGCACGTAACATGAAAAGCTGGCTAAATATCAAGATGGTTTATTTTAAATACTAAATGTTGATTATATATATGAAGTAAATAAAATCATTAAAGAAAGTGATATAGACAAATGTATGGGGCATCCGAATATCACAACCATGAAAATTTCGCTTGTTATATACACAATTAGTATTACTGCTATTTACCACGAAAACTGTATTAAACATGGGTTTCATGAGACATGTATCCCTTTTACACGTTAAATAACATGGAAATGCGTTTGTAAAGAAAATAATGCCTAGTTTCCGTGTGGTCATTCGCTGATTTCTGTGTATTCTAGCCGTTGGAACATATTGGACCAGTTGCCCCAATGATGGGGTAACTGGTCCACGCCAAGTAAAGTTTTCAGTTAGTGGCATTTGGCATTTTCTTTAGATATTTTTGAACATTGATTAACAGTTACATAAGTGATATTTTTTATAGCAATTCCATAAATATTTACACGAGTTTTAATCTTTTATATCATGAAATATGGTTAACCGGACCAGTTGCCCAATCCTCCCCTAATTATCTAATGTTTATGATTTTTCGTGAAATTTGGGCTTTTTTAGCCCGTTGCAACGTTGTTGCTACGCGCCGCGTAAACGCTGGGCACGCCATGGCGATGATCAAAACACCGCACGCGTAATCGGTTGATTGTCGGCGCACGCGTAATCAGGCGATTGCAGGTGCACGCGTAATCGGGCGATTGCCGGAGCACGTGTAATCGGGCGATTGCCGGCGCACGCGTAATCGGACGATTTCCGGCGCACGCGTAATTGGGCGATTACCAACGCACGCGTAATGGCGCAAACCGTAAGGTGCACAAACGTTAGTGCCACAAAGCGTAGTTTGTTATGGGATAGGGTATACAAATTGAGCAATAATCCGTTGCTCCGTAGTGCAAGCAAACCGTACAGTACAAGATAACGAAGCACGATGAGACAACTGTGAAGGAACTGGGAGCAAGGCTGGCGCAAACCGTATACGGAGCAAACTGTATTTTATGTGTAGGCCTACATAACATTTTTGAAAGTGACAGGCAAAATACATTATGCCAGTGCCTCAAATCCCATCGCGGACCTATCCACAACACTGGCCAAAACTATAAAATGATGGATAGGCCAGAAAACCGTGATATCTTTCATATACAATGGGGATAGGTGTATACGAGGGGCATTCAATAAATACCTGCAACCATTGAAAATCTCTGAACCGTGACACGAGTCAGTAAAAAATAAACTTATAATACCTAAGTGTCATTTCAGGTAAATATTGAGTATGAGATTAGTTTGTTAATCTTTTACTCGTTGCCATGGCAACAGCCCAATTTAGATTTTAGCCATTTTTTGGTCAAAATCAGTGAAAAATAGTCGAAATTTACAGCACATTCGTTATCTTATTGCAGCAATATACAAGATTTGTTTTTCAAAATTAGCTATTACATGATAAAGACACATCTTTATACTTTAGACACAAATAAAAATAAAAAAATGTTTTGATGTATTTTCTGACCTGGCAACACTGCTAGTTTTGACATATTAAGAAAATTGATATTTTAGCCCATCTTTGCATCTCGTAAAAACTACTTGCCAGGGCACTCAGGATATTGTCCTCATAGAAGGAGGGTGAGATGACTTTACTCTACTCATATCTGATGAAAACAGCTTGGGGTATTATACACTTTTACGGCAGTGTTGCCAGATAATGACGCATTTTGGAAAAATTACAATATTTCGTTTGTTACAAATAATGACACGCATTTTGATACTGAAGCCATTTTATTGCGACAAATTGGATTTAGTATATGCCAGATGTTCAAGGGACTTCCATAGATACCCGTTAAGTAAAACTAATCTCGTTTTTCTAATATGCTACCAAAGTACTTCAAGCTGGCCAGGAAAAAAAAATCGGCGAGCTTTGCCACTCATACTCAATATTTACCTGAAATGACACTTAAGAGTGAATTTTTTCTAGATTGACAAACTTTTGGACACACATTTTTTAGATTTTGCCTAAAGTTTGGGAGGTGAAAGATATTTAGTAGTTATGGAAAAATATGGTATTACAAAATTCAGCAACCCTCTGTTGCCATGGTAACGAGCCTATCTTGTTTTAGGTCATTTTAGGGGGAAATTCTCCTAATTATACTGATTTCAGCAACAACAAAAGTCAAAGTTTGGCAGAACCCTACACCAAGGTGGTACATTTTTTGCCCAAACTGACTTCATGAATGAGTTGCCCTATCTCTGGTCTAACAACCAACCGATTAAAATAAGTCAGTGTTGCCATATTGATACCCTGTTGCCATGTTCAAATATCACATTTTGAGGAAGTTGAAAAAGTCAGATATTACTAACCGACTTCGGGTAGCTACAGTTCCCCTCGAGGTGATTTGTTTTTCTTTGTACTTTGTTTTTATAACAAAGACATAATACCCTTTGAGTTAATTCAAGAAAAAAAATGGGGAAACCCGGCACTTGCGTATCACGTGACCTGAAGTCACATGATCCAATTTACGGGAAATTGCATAGCCGGGTATATATGGGGGGGTTACCGTACACCCCCAGGACTCCCCCAAACAACTTTTTTTTACTTCCTTTCACTGTCCTTAAACATATTCAGTATGTTACCAAAATGATTTGGGTATGCTAAGGGGTTATTCAAGATGGCGTCGAAAATGGCCGCCAAAAGGTCAAATTTCCTGAAATAGTGGGACGTATGTATTCGGCCACTATACACTCATATCGATTACATTTGCTTTGTTAACATACCTAAATCCAAGATGGCCGCCAAAATGGCTGCCAAAAATGCTAAATATACAAACATTTCGCATTTATCAGCCCAGCATGTATGATCAGAGTATAGTTTTAACAATGAGATGTATGTGTTAGACCCTAGAAGCTCATATGCTGCATTTTGTTTAAAAATCTTAAATCCAAAATGGCCGCCAGAATGATGGCCAAAATTGGTAAAATTACATAATATTTATAAAATGAATGATGAAAATATAGTTTTAAACAATGGGATGTATTAATTTCACTATTAACTCATATCCAGTTTTTTTGCTGTGTTAACATGCTTAAAATCCAAAATGGCTGTCAATATGAGTCCCAGAATGGCTGCTAAAATGGTTAAATTCCATAAGATAAGGATAATAACGACCAGAATGTATGACGACAATATAGTTTTAACAATGGAATGTATATGTATATGTATATGTATATGTATATGTATGTATTAGACCATAAGTAACTCATATCCAGTATCTATGCTTTGATAACATACTTAAAATCAAAAATGGTTTCCAAAATGAGTGTGTATTTTGCATCACATTCGCCAAATAGTATGTTCTAAACTGCTAAGCTATTGCATTTAGATATAAGACCCACCTCTGTGACAATTTTTATTCTGTTTCAGTTTCCAAAATGGCTGCCAGATGGTTAAGTTGATGTTAAATGACCTAAACAAATTGTGTTGTATTGTAAATGACCATACTATGTCTAAGATGTCGGCCAAAGGTTAAAATACCTGAGAAGCAGTAATAATTTATTGTAGATTATTGTCATTATAGAACATATCATTTGGTGAATGTGATACAAAATACACACTTATAGACTATTTTTACATTTACAACGACCAAAATGGTGGCAATTTTGGATTTGAAGTACTACAAAGCAAAAATACTGGATAGTAGTAACTAGTGGTCTAATATATACATCCCATTGTTAAAACTATATTTTCATCGTACATTCTGGTTAATATCATTCTATTTTATGGAATTTGACAATTTTTGCAGTCATTTTGGGATCCATTTTGACAGTCATTTTGGAACCCATTTTGGCAGCCATTTTGTATTTTAAGTATGTTAACAAAGCATAAATACTGGATATGAGTTACTAGTGAAATAATACATACATCTCGTTGTTAAAAGCCATATTAGCTGGGGATCCAAGAATGATTTTTTTTTTTAACCTTGCATGGAATACACCACAAAATTTGAACAGTGTTTCTAGACTGAAATTTTGTGCTGATTTCAAATCTGGTGAGTGTAAAATCCGAACCTGTGAGGAAAGTTGTCAAATTAAAGGGATACTACCAGAATTATGTTTTTTTAATGAAATTCACATATAAATCATTTTCTTGTGATTCTTTTAATATTTCACTTTTTTTTTCATTACTTGTCCCAAGTATGATGCTCTGTAATGTTGAGAACTGATATAAAGCAATTTCGGCTCACATTAAAGGGGTATTACCTGATTTTATGGTCCATAATCCTGAAATTTGGTCAAAAATCTAGGAATATGCCTTTAATAATTACTCTATTCTTTGATGGAATGATATACCACAAAATCAAAAACATTTTTCTGAACTGAAATTTTGTGCTGATTCCAGATCTGATGAGTTTGTAAACCATATGTGAGGGGAAAATGGTCAAATTAAAGGGATACTACCCGATTTTTGTTTTTTTAATGAAATTCACCTAGAGCATTTTCTTGTGATTCTTTTAATATTACACATTTCTTTGTCATTACTTGTCCCAAATATGATGCTCTGTTATGTTGAGAACTGATATAATGCAATTTCAGCTCACATTAAAGGGGTATTACCCGATTTTATGGTCCGCAATCCTGAAATTTGGTCCAAAATGTAGGAATATGCCTTTAATAATTACTCAATTCTTTGATGGAATGATAAACCACAAAATCAAAAACATTTTTCTGAACTGAAATTTTGTGCTGATTCCAGATCTGATAAGTTTGAAAACAATATGTGACGGGAAAATTGTCAAATTAAAGGGATAATACCAGAATTGGGTTTGAATGAAATTCACTATAAAGCATTTTCTTGTGATTCTTTTAATATTTCACATTTCCTTCTCATTACTTGTTCCAAATATGATGCTCTGTAATGTTGAAAACTGATATAAGGCAATCTTGACTCACATTAAAGGTGCATTACCAGATTTGATGGTCCGCAATCCTGAAATTTGGTCAAAAATGTAGGAATATGCCTTTAATAATTACTCAATTCTTTGATGGAATTATATACCACAAAATCAAACACATTTTTCTGAACTAAAATGTTTCTTTCTCATTACTTGTTCCAAACATGGTGCTCTGTAATGTTGAAAACTGATATAAAGCAATTTCGGATCACATTAAAGGGGCATTACCCGATTTTACAGTCCGCAATTCTGAAATTTGGTCAAACATGTAGGAATATGCCTTTAATAAATACTCTATTCTTTGATGGAATGATATACCACAAAATCAAAACATTTTTATGAACTGAAATTTTGTGCTGATTCCAGATCTGATAAGTTTGTAAACCATATGTGATGGGAAAATTGTCAAATTAAAGGGGTAATACCTAAATTGGGTTTTTAATTAAATTCACCTATAAAGCATTTTCTTGTGATTCTTTTAAATATGATGCTCTGTGTTGTTGAAAACTGATATAAAGCAAATTTGGCTCACATTAAGGGGACAGTACCCGATTTTATGGTCCGCAATCCTGACATTTGGTCAAAAATCTAGGAATATGCCATTTATAATTACTGTATTCTCTATTTAAAGGGGCATTGAGAGATGTATCGATATATACTAAAGGAGCAAATAACGTAAAGATAATCATCAATAGCCCAATCCAAAATGTCATACAATTCCGACATCGCCTTCATGCCAAAATAAGCAAACAACGGCACTTCCGGGTTGAGATTTGCCGCGAAAGTCCATGAGTAAAACGATGCATAACTTTCAAATTCAGCACCTGAGTTTCGATATATCATATCGAAACTAAGAAAATTATGAAATTTTATATGATAAACGGCGAATGTTGGTAAACTGTTTCAGATGGTAGTTAGTATATGCCTAAGTATTACTTTGATGCAAAAAAACTGATTTCCAGGATAATTGAGGACGCACTCCCATACGTATCTCTCAATGCCCCTTTAAGGGTATTATGTTGACATGAAACGTAACTTAATATTTCCTAGACACGGGTAACTGGTCAGGTGTCTGGCTCACTCAATTTCCGATTGATTGAGAATTCTTATATAGTGGGTGTGGTTTGAGATGTCATCAAGCAATTTGATTGGTTTTTGGCTGATTTTCAGCCAATAAACTAAATAAGAATGAGAATAAAACATAGTTCTTAGCTGTTTTGCTATAGACGATGGTCTTATAATGTATAAGCTGTACCATATTTGTTTTCGTCCTCTAAATGTTAAATGGCAAGTGTCCGGCTTGCCTCCACATCTGCAAAGCAGTGCACACTCGCCCGTTGTAACACAAGGGCACGACTCCTCGTTTGCATTTGCCTTTATTGGCAATAAGCGGATGTTGCAAGTTCAGATGTTGTCACCGGTTTAGTCATCAGAATTGGCCTCAGTTCATTGTTTTCTTTGCACCATCCAGATTCTAGAGGGTTTGGATTATGTGGGTGGTTCTTATCAGCCATAACATAGATACTTGTTTGCAAAATTGCGCGAAGAACATGCTGGTAGAATGCATCTTCAGTTGGTATTATTTGGACATGAAACGTAACTCAATATTTCCTAGACACGGGTAACTGGTCAGGTGTCTGGCTCACTCAATTTCCGATTGATTGAGAAATGTTAAATGGCAAGTGTCCGGCTTGCCTCCACATCTGCAAAGTAGTGCACACTCGCCAGTTGTAACACATGGGCATCCTCGTTTGCATTTGCCTTTGCATTGGCAATAAGCGGATGTTGCAAAGTCAGATGGTGTTGCCGGTTTAGTCATCAGAATTGGCCTCAGTTCATTGTTCTCTTTGCACCATCCAAATTCTAGAGGGTTTGGATTATGTGGGTGGTTCTTATCAGCCATAACCCAGATACTTGTTTGCAAAATTGCGCGAAGAACATGCTGGTAGAATGCATCTTCAGTTGGTGGCAGAGCTCGAAGATCCACAGAGGTGACGTACAGGTTTGCCCGTAACTCATTCAGAGATTTAAACTGGTCAGGAGATTTGCCATAAGCAATCACTAGAAGCTGCTTGGCAACATTATGGGCACTTTCAACTAGGTTGTCAGAAATAGGTGCTCCGTGTTGTAACTCTTTGCAGCATGCTGCCATGGTTCCTTTAACATTGTCATTAGCTTTAGATTTGGAATAGAATGTTTTCTTTCCTTTACCGAAGAAGAAGCTTGTGGTATCACAGCCACTAATTGCATGGAGAAATGGTAACATTTTAACTTCATCACATTCCAGTGCACTTGCGATATCATGGATTGGGATGAAACGATCAGGAAACTGTATAAACAATTCTGTGACACCACTATCTGATAATTGTGACTGGAAATATAAAGCCATAATCACTATGTCTGTATCATTGGCTTGGATGACAACCTGTTGGCTTTTATATTTTGCAGCATAATGTGCGTGCAAAATAACTCGCGTGTCCCCTTCCTCGTGTGTACTACTCAGTTCCTCACAGTCGTCTTTGTTAGTGTGTGTCATGCAGATAGTCTTTCGTCGCACTTCAAATCCACCAGCTAGGTACAGTGTTACATCTGAGGGTAACAGATTATTACAGTTTTCCCAGGTGTTGAACAGAACATGTATCAATTGTTGTTTGCTTTTGGCACAACATAAAACCTGATTCCAGTTGGCAATAGGCAAGTTATCTTCAATTTTATATGTTACTTGCTTATCAGACTCATTTCTTCTATTTCTGCAGCCACTTGCCTCTTTCAAGCTTACACCATATCCTTGCATTCCATCATATCTGTCTGCAACGATGTGGACGAACTTGCATCCTTTTGGACGCTGTGCTATAATTCTTGGCAACATTCGTTTTGCAAAACACTTTGCTGTCTCGTCATCCTTTGGGCTGTATCTCCGGATGACACTCATGAGATCAACGATGAATGTGCATACTTCATTTGCACGCACAGTATCCTCAAACTTGGCCGTGTCATTCTTTTCCGCTATATCATCTCGTTCGGCTATGTTATCTACTTCCGCTATATCCCCTGCTTCTGCTATGTCCTCTTGTTCTGCTATGTCTTCTGCTTCTGCTATGTCCTCAGCCTCTGCCATTACTACGTCCTCTGCTTCTACTACATCCTCTGCGTCTACTACGTCCTCTGCTTTTACTACGTCATCTGCTATGTTCTCTGCTTCTGCTATGTTCTCTCGGTTGGCTATGTCTTCTGCTTCTGCTATGTCCTCAGCCTCTGCCATTACTACGTCCTCTGCTTCTACTACATCCTCTGCGTCTACTACGTCCTCTGCTTTTACTACGTCATCTGCTATGTTCTCTGCTTCTGCTATGTTCTCTCGGTTGGCTATGTCTTCTGCTTCTGCTATGTCCTCTGCCATTACTACGTCCTCTGCTTCTACTACATCCTCTGCGTCTACTACGTCCTCTGCTTTTACTACGTCATCTGCTATGTTCTCTGCTTCTGCTATGTTCTCTCGGTTGGCTATGTCTTCTGCTTCTGCTATGTCCTCTGCCATTACTACGTCCTCTGCTTCTACTACATCCTCTGCGTCTACTACGTCCTCTGCTTTTACTACGTCATCTGCTATGTTCTCTGCTTCTGCTATGTTCTCTCGGTTGGCTATGTCTTCTGCTTCTGCTATGTCCTCTGCCATTACTACGTCCTCTGCTTCTACTACATCCTCTGCGTCTACTACGTCCTCTGCTTTTACTACGTCATCTGCTATGTTCTCTGCTTCTGCTATGTTCTCTCGGTTGGCTATGTCTTCTGCTTCTGCTATGTCCTCTGCCATTACTACGTCCTCTGCTTCTACTACATCCTCTGCGTCTACTACGTCCTCTGCTTTTACTACGTCATCTGCTATGTTCTCTGCTTCTGCTATGTTCTCTCGGTCGGCTATGTTCTTGCATTCGGCTATGTTCTCGCGTTCGGCTATGTTCTCTCGTTCGGCTATGTTCTCTCGTTCGGCTAAGTTCTCTCGTTCGGCTATGTCCTCGCGTTCGGCTATGTTCTCTCGTTCGGCTATGTTCTCTCGTTCGGCTATGTTCTCTCGTTCGGCTATGTTCTCTCGTTCGGCTATGTTCTCTCGTTCGGCTATGTTCTCTCGTCCAGCGATGTTCTCTCGTTCGGCGATGTTCTCTCGTTCGGCTATGTTCTCTTGTTCGGCTATGTTCTCTCGTTCAGCTATGCTCTCTACTTTGGCTACGTTTTCTACTTCTGCTATGTTCTCTGCTTCTGCTATGTTCTCTGCTTCTACTATGACTTCTGCTTCTGCTATGTCCCCTGCCTCTACTACGTCCTCTGCTTCAGCTATGTCTTCTGCTATATCGTCTGCTTCTGCTACATCAACCTGTTCGGCTATATTCTCTACTTCGTCTAATATGACATCTTGTTCGGCTAAGTCCTCAGCTTCTACTATGTCCTCTGCTTCAGCAATATCTTCTGCTTCTGCAATGTCCTCTGCTTCTGCCTTGTTCTTTGCTCCAGCTATGCCATCTTGTTTGGTTCTGTCATCTTTGTTTGCTTTGTTTTCTGTTTCAGCTACTTTAAAACATTGCAGAAATGCTGCCTTATTTCCTGATCTAAGGTAAACTGACCCCAGATCATCCGTCTCTGCTATTGATGGTGGGTACGGAAGAATTTCATGCGATGATAAGGTAACAATATCCTTGCTTCCATCTTCTTCCCTCTTGCACAGCAAAGCTCTTTTTAGCATGGTAACTTCATTAGTCAATTTCTCCTTTGCACGGATAGCTTGGGTTTTCTTTCCTTTCTTAGCAGCAAAGGCTTTTAGCCTAACAATATCCATCTTCTTTTCTCCGCTTTCGCAGTATTTTTTCACAGCTGCCATACCGAGGTCGACTGCTTTCAAGATTTCGGTTGTTCCTATTTCTCCAGTAATGATATTAACCAGATCTGTGTCTTGGTAAGTGAACGGATTAATGCACTCTGTTACAACTTCAATAACTTTCTGAGTTGATTTAGCCTGCCTCGTCACTGTTGCTGCTCCAGCTTCATGGTGAGTACTGCTGGAATCGAAGTGAAGCATTTCTCTCACCACTGAACAAATTGAAGTTGTAAATGGTAATGTCAAAGTCCATTTGTCTCGAGCCTCTACGTTCAGTATATTTCCTTGTAGCAATCCAGCCTGACCTCGTCTTCCCTTTGCATCTGCATTCAGTCCACATTCAAGTGCCATGTCTGTCCAGATAGTGTTGAAGTAACCCTCTGCTTGCTTAATGGTAAATGAGCCATCAAGGAATGCTGTTTCAACTTGCTGGGGCAGTGATCTCATTTCATTAAGATAGTTTATCATTTGAGTTCCATATTTGTGGTGTCCGGCACTCACTATGTATGGTAACATCCTTGATGTTGCTGTCAAGTGTTCGGTCCAATCACCATCACGCTCGGAGTGCAGGAACTGCAACAGTATCTCTACCATCTCTAGATACATAATCCACATGTTGTGAGTGGAGTGATCTCCTCTCTTTACATTGAACTTTTTCATGGTGCATCTTACTTTAGACAACCCTTCATCAATTCTGTAAACTATACGTTTGCGGTTCTTCTGGTCACTTGAGCAATTGAAATGAGCATGCAACTGTTCAAAAAGAGTTGCAGTGGAGCTGATATCCTTGGTATCGATCTCTTGTCCAATGCACCAGTCCTCAAATGCGCTCCACCATAGACATAACAGACCTTCATAGACAGAAATATGGGCATTCATTGCTTGGTAATACCCCTTTCCTCCTAGGACTTTGTTGGCAGTGCCAGGTAGCAATAACTTTGCTTTAACAAATACATCTTTCAATCCACTTTCCATCATGAGTTTCCCAATGGCTCCAATGAAATTCATTTGAAGATGGAAACCTCCTAGACGAAGGATGAGGTCATTATAGAGATCTGGTTGAGCGTGGCGGAGACCGTAACTTATTTCATAGACGGCAAGATCCTGTGACACAATTGTATACTTTTGTCCTAACTTCTTGCTGGTTTTCATACATATCTTCAATGCTTCGGCGACTACTGCTTCTGATGTAGGAGGAAGTGGTAAGAATGGCATGTATCCAATAGCGGTAGTTGGTACCTGTCTAGTTGATATATTTGCACAAAAAGCCTTGTATCCAGGAATGGCTGATGGCATATCATCATCAAACTCCACATCAATTAGTTTAGTGGGACACATTCGTGACAGGATCCAGCATAAGTCCAAATTTGGAATGTCGCTATCCTCAGTCTTCAAAAGAGATTCAATATCCAGACTCCCTTCCCTTGGCCGAAGCTTCCGAGACACACGTTTCACTCCTTGAAATTCTCTAGAAAGAAGTCTACTGATACTCTGCTTTCTACCAGTAACCTTGGGAACTGCCGTCATGACTCCTGGTGTTAGCTGATGCCCTGATTGAAAAATAGCCATACTTGTGACGTGTAAAGAGGTTCCCTCGAGTGTGCACAACTTAGCGAAATCCAGGTTGTCAATGGCGTACTGAACTAATCCCTCTACTGTAATATTTGGTGGAATATATACATTGTCTTCATCAATGAGTAACTTCATTTCATCTGCTATTTGGGTCAGAATCCTTTGCAGCATACTGTAGCTCACACAGTTTCCATATCGGTTAAGGACTGTGATCAGGTCCTTACTTCTCGTTTTGTGGTACAGATATATTGCAATTGCGACATGTTTGGGTGTCTTCTGACTAGTTATTGCATAAATAACATCTTGGGCTAGATTGAGTACTTTGTCATGTGTTGTTGAATTCAAACAGACTCTCCCAGTATGTGCATCTGTAGTCGGGTCTGTCTCTGATAACGTGAATGCAAGGAAATTGTACAAGCTATCTGGGATCATGTTTAAAGCGGCATCCTGATTTACCTCTAATGATTCATCGCTGTCATCAACTGGCACCCGATAATCTTGATCATCACTTGAAGTGCCTGTGCGTGTGCTGTCTTTGCTTTTATTACTTCGCCCAAGTAGCTGCAAATCAGATTTGATTTGTTTTGCAGCATAGTATATATGAGCGTCGATATCATAAGTAGGACTATCATCATTTCTGTCAGGCTTGGATTCTTCCCCACTGTCATCCGGTACAAAGATGTAGTTATTTTCGACATCTTTCTTCAGGTCTTCCATAGCCGTTAGAAGCTCGCCACCAGTAAGAGCTGATCCTAGAAATACATATTCAGTTACACCATCTTTAGGTTTGTAAAACACGATTTTGTCACCAAAATATGTTTGCAGCCGTCGTTTAACAGAACATGTACGATATTTGCTTGCATCTTTGCCACGATTCGTAAGTTTCTGCCGATAAAGATCAGTTAAGCAGTTGGCAAACCAAACTTTTCCCTGTTGCAATGGAATCTCAACATCCTCTATGAGGTCATTAAATGCTTCAGAAAATAAATCAATAGTTGGCTTGGTAGGAGTGGGTTTTTCCAAGCGGAAAGCATCCATACACTTCCTATGATAATGCACCTCATTTGCAAACATGTCATGACCATTCCCCTCTAAGCGCATGAGTACATCTGGATGTTCATTGGCTAACAGTTTTGCTTGAGCTAAAAATGAAGCTTGTCGTCCGACTGTTCTTACAGGCAGGAAATCATTCTCTTTTCTCTTTGACTTCGGTTTAGCACAAAGAACGCAATGTAATTGGTAGTCAAAATAAAGGGTATTTGACCGGGTAACAGGTTTCTCTAGGTTTTGATCCCTCACTTGATTTTTCTTTGGTGTTGCATTGTCAATGTTTTGTTTGCTAGTCCAGGATGAGCGGCATTTGGGATGCCAGATGGGTTTGTTATCTAGGAATGAGTGGCAATTCACAAGAGGCTTTAAACGACAAGCAATTGTGTCTCCTCTAGATTCTACTGCATACTTAATTGCATCTATACTGGCGTTTTGGATTATGTGTTCAGTTTCGTCAGTTTTCTTTTGACATATTATACAACATTGCCAATCAGTTAGAGTAGCTTGTTTCTTTGGATTTGGCAGTTCTATTGGAAGTGTTCTCTTACGAGTAATGCGACTGGTATTAGCTTCCTCAAATATCTTCGTTTGGGTGCTGTGATCACTTTCGTTTTCGGCATTTGTGTTCAAAGAATCTCCATTCCCTTTTGACATGGCCATGGTCTTTATTACTTCCTGAAAATTAAAATGGATTCTGTTTTAATCTAATGTCACAAAGGTTATATCTTAGGCCAAAAGAAATTGTTTGGTTGGCCTCCAGAGAAAAAAAAATTGTGGGTCGGTCAGTAGGTAGGTTTTGTTTTGTTTTTGCCGGAAGGTGTGTGTACAAAATGTGGTAGGCGTACAGTCTGGTGATGTGAATATTTTGATGAGTTTTGTGCGCAATATTTTTGATTTACATTTGATAAATTGGACTTCAAAACATTTCATAGAATTTATTTCTACATCTTTAGCGGAAAATTAACTATGAAATATTCGGAGTTAAAATATATTTGTTAAAAAAAATTAAAAAAATTGCGACCCTTTTTTTCTCGTGTTTTTTCAGTCGGTCGAGGAGGGCAACCAAACATTTTTTTTTTGGGGGGGGGGCGCCTTATCAATGCAAGCCTCCAAATAAGTGTGCACGGACTAAGATTTAATTTTACAAAAATAGCTCCTGTGCTGATACTTTATTGTGCAAAATTCTGAGAGAAAAAAAAGGAGCCAAAACTTGGCAACCACTGGGTAAAATACTCCTGGGTGCCCATTTATTTGGAGGCTTGTTTACATGCATAAAAACATCTTGATATTAGTGCGGAAATCAGAATAACGAGCCCTGCTTTAGGGCACTTTCTTCTACTGCATATGAGAAAATCAAATTATTATTATTGAAAACACTGTGGGTACGTAATGCTCTGCATGTACTGCATCCTTCAAATTAAAGCCTACCCTAGCTAGGCCTCCATTTATTTGGAGGCTTGTTTACATGTATAAACACATCTTGATATTAGTCTGGAAATCAGAATAACGAGCCCTGCTTTAGTGCACTATCTTCTACTGCATATGAGAAAATCAAATTATTATTATTGAAAACTGCATCCTTCAAATTAAAGCCTACCCTAGCTAGGCCTCCATTTATTTGGAGGCTTGTTTACATGCATAAAAACATCTTGATATTAGTCTGGAAATCAGAATAACGAGCCCTGCTTTAGTGCACTTTCTTCTACTGCATATGAGAAAATCAAATTATTATTATTGAAAACTGCATCCTTCAAATTAAAGCCTACCCTAGCTAGGCCTCCATTTATTTGGAGGCTTGTTTACATGCATAAAAACATCTTGATATTAGTCTGGAAATAAGAATAACGAGCCCTGCTTTAGTGCACTTTCTTCTACTGCATATGAGAAAATCAAATTATTATTATTGAAAACTGCATCCTTCAAATTAAAGCCTACCCTAGCTAGGCCTCCATTTATTTGGAGGCTTGTTTACATGCATAAAAACATCTTGATATTAGTCTGGAAATCAGAATAACGAGCCCTGCTTTAGTGCACTTTCTTCTACTGCATATGAGAAAATCAAATTATTATTATTGAAAACTGCATCCTTCAAATTAAAGCCTACCCTAGCTAGGCCTCCATTTATTTAGAGGCTTGTTTACATGCATAAACACATCTTGATATTAGTCTGGAAATCAGAATAACGAGCCCTGCTTTAGTGCACTTCTACTTCATATGAGAAAATCAAGTTTTAAGTTGATTAGATTAAGGCATGTCTGGTAGCCCATCACATAAAATTTGTGGAGTGCAGTTGGCATTTATTAAATTCATAGTGACAGCATTTATCCTTTTTCATTGTCCGGGTGTAAACAGTAATGCATTGTCCTTATGCACACGTTTTTGGATTGATCATAAAAATACATAATTATGTCCACCCCCTCCCCCAAAAAAACCAAAACAACATGAGGTGACTCTATTAATACACAACATTTGTATCATAACAAAGTAGGTCGGATATAATATTTAGGCAAGCTTGTATATGTATTGTATAAGCTTATATTTCCCCAGCCATGTCTAGATAGTTCTAGACAACAGTCAAGGGTTTATTAGCATTATATTTGTGTGTAATGCTTGCATTACATGCTGCAAATGAATTTAATTCTATAAACATACCTATTTGTCAGCTCCGTCATCTTTAAAATATTGCTTGGAGTAACCACCGGCCACTGTCAAAACTTTTGACAAATCAGTGCAGCAATGGATACAGCAGCAGTTATTTGTAGCTTGTCACCCAAATGCTGCCACCAATTGCAAGTGCAATTCTCACATGAACTCTGTTCTGTCATGAAGTCTGGTAAACCTCTCAATATCATACAATTGATAAATAGGGTGTTTATTCTAATATTATAGGGCCCTGTTATTTAAACCAAAGTCATCATTATTTTCAAACAATTAAATGTGAGCCAAAATTGCTTTATATAATACAGAGCATCATATTTTGGACAAGCAATGAGCAAGAAATGTGAAATATTAAAAGAATCACAAGAAAATGCTTTATATTATGCTTTAAATTTGACCATTTCCCCTCACATAATTATGGTTAATATAAACAAATCAGATCTGAAATCAGCACAAAGTTTCAGTTCAGAATTTTTTATTTTTTATTTTGTGGTATATCATTTCATCAAAGAATATAGTAATTATTAAAGGCATATTCCTACATTTTTGATCAAATTTCAGGATTGCGGACCATTAAATCGGGTATTACCCCTTTAATTTGACCAATTCCCCCTCACATATGGTTTACAAACTTATCAGATCTGGAATCAGCACAAAATTTCAGTTCAGAAAAATGTGTTTGATTTGTGGTATATCCTTCCATCAAAGAATTGAGTAATTATTAAAGGCATATTCCTACATTTTGGACCAAATTTCAGGATTGCGGACCTTAAAATCGGGTAATTCGCCTTTAATGTGAGCCAACATTGCCTTATATCAGTTTTTAACATTACAGAGAATCATATTTGGGAACAAGTAATGAGAAAGAAATGTGAAATATTAAAAGAATCACAAGAAAATGCTTTATAGGTGAATTTCATTAAAAACCCAATTCGGGTATTACCCCTTTAATTTGACCATTTTCCCCTCACATATGGTTTACAAACTTATCAGATCTGAAATCAGCGCAAAATTTCAGTTCAGAAAAATGTTTTTGATTTTGTGGTATATCATTCCATCAAAGAATTGAGTAATTATTAAAGGCATATTCCTACATTTGTGACCGAATTTCAGGATTGTGGACCATAAAATCAGGTAATGCCCCTTTAATGTGTGCCGAAATTGGTTTATATCAGTTTTAAAAATTACAGAGCATCATATCTTGGACAAATAATGAGAAAGAAATGTGAATTATTAAAAGAAAAACAAGAAAATGTATTATATGTGAATTTCATTAAAAGAGCATAATTCAGGTATTATCCCTTTAATTTGACAACTTTCCTCACGGATTCTGATTTTACACTCACCAGATTTGGAATCAGCAGAAAATTTTGGTCTAGAAACAATTGTCAAATTTTGTGGTGTATTCCATGCAAGGTTAAACTATTTCTAGAGCCTTTTCAAGCAAGTGGATCCCAGACTATATTTTAATCATACATCTTGGTTAATATTATGTCAATTTAGGAAATGTTGACACATTTTGGCCATCATTCTGGCGGCCATTTTGGATTTAAAGTATGTTATTACAAAGCAAAAAAAATGGATAGTAGTCACTAGTGGTCTAATACATGCATCCCGTTGTTAAAACTATATTTTCATCGTACATTCTGGTTGATAGTATCCTATCTTATGGAATTTGACAATTTT
This sequence comes from Ophiura sarsii, assembly GCA_035610835.1. NCBI lineage: Eukaryota > Metazoa > Echinodermata > Ophiuroidea > Amphilepidida > Ophiuridae > Ophiura > Ophiura sarsii. The sequence goes on from CM069446.1 coordinate 40,603,524, forward strand.
TGCAGCCATTTTTGGACCCATTTTGGCAGTCATTTTGGGACCCATTTTGGCAGCCATTATGTATTTGAAGTATGTTAACAAAGCATAAATACTGGATTTGAGTTACTAGTAAAATAATACATATATCTCATTGTTAAAAACCATATTTTCATCATACATCTTGGTTAATATTATGTCAATTTAGGAAATTTTGACAAATTTTGGCCATCATATTTGCGGCCATTTTGGATTTAAAGTATGTTATAACAAAGCAAAAAAATGGATAGTAGTCACTAGTGGTCTAATACATACATCCCGTTGTTAAAACTATATTTTCATCGTACATTCTGGTTGATAGTATCCTATCTTATGGAATTTGACAATTTTTGCAGCCATTTTGGGACCCATTTTGGCAGTCATTTTGGGACCCATTTTGGCAGCCATTATGTATTTGAAGTATGTTAACAAAGCATAAATACTGGATTTGAGTTACTGGTGAAATAATACATACATCTCATTGTTGAAAACCATATTTTCATCATACATCTTGGTTAATATTATGTCAATTTAGGGAATTTTGACCAATTTTGGCAAGCATTCTGGCGACCATTTTGGATTTAAAGTATGTTATTACAAAGCAAAAATACTGGATATGAGTAACTTGTGGTCTAACACAATACATACATCCCATTGTTAAAACTATATTTTCATCATACATTCTGGTTGTTATTATCCTTATAATAATGGAATTTGAAAATTTTAGCAGCCATTTTGGGACTCATTTTGGCAGCCATTTTGGATTTCAAGTATGTTAACAAAGCAAAAATACTAAGTATGAATTACTAGTGATATAATAAATACATCCCATTGTTAAAAACTATATTTTCATCATTCATCTTGATAGTATTATGTCATTATATGGACTTTTGATAAATTTTGGCCATCATTCTGGCGGCCATTTTGGATTTAAGATTTGTAAACAAAACAAAAATACCACATGTGAGCTTCTAGGGGTCTAACACATACATCCCATTGTTAAAACTATACTCTGATCATACATGTTGGGCTGATATATGCCAAATGTATGGAATTTTAGCATTTTTGGCAGCCATTTTGGCGGCCATCTTGGATTTAGGTATGTTAACAAAGCAAAAGTACTCCATATAAGTTCCTAGTGGTCTAATACTTACGTCCCACTATTAAAACTATACTTTCACCATACATTTTGATCCCGATTATGATTGATATAATGTCATTTTAGGAAATTTGAACTTTTGGCGGCCATTTTTGACGCCATCTTGAATAACCCCTTAGCATTTTAGGACAATGAAGGAAGTAAAACAAAGTTGTTTGGGGGAGTCCTGGGGGTGCACGGTAACCCCCATATATACCCGGCTATGCAATGTCCCGTAAATTGGTTCATGTGACTTCAGGTCACGTGATTCGTAAGTGCCGGGTTTCCCCATTTTTTTCTGGAATTAACTCAAAGGGTATTAGGTCCTTGTTATAAAAACAAAGCACAAAGAAAAACATATCGCCTCGAGGGGAACTGTAGCTACCCGAAGTCGGTTAGTAATATCTGACTTTTTCAACTTCCTCAAAATGTGATATTTGAACATGGCAACAGGGTATCAATATGGCAACACTGACTTATTTAAATCGGTTGGTTGTTAGACCAGAGATAGGGCAACTCATTTATGAAGTCAGTTTGGGCAAAAAATGTACCACCTTGGTGTAGGGTTCTGCCAAACTTTGACTTTTTTGTTGCTGAAATCAGTATAATTAGGAGAAATTTCCCCTAAAATGACCTAAAACAAGATAAGCTCGTTACTATGGCAACAGAGGGTTGCTGAACTTTATAATACCATATTTTTACATAACTACTAAATGTCTTTCACCTCCCAAACTTAGGCAAAATCTAAAAAATGTGTGTCCAAAAGTTTGTCAATCTAGAAAAAATTCACTCTTAAATTGTAAGTCTTACTCTTTTCTTTTTCGGACACGTAGGTCATTTTCATCATTACATTTCAGCACTGTGAATACCGTAATCTCAGGGCACTGGTAGGGAATTAAATGTTACAATGGCGGGAAATTTGAAAGACAAGTTTAAGGTGTGCATTAAGATACATGCGTTAACAGTGTTAATATTGGCGCTTGATTTATAATGCTGATTCTTGTCAATTTTCAGTGCCCTGAGACCACGATGTTTATAGTACTGAAATTACATGATAAAAGTGACCCACATGTTTGAAATTTTCCGTGATAAAGGGGTAAGACTTACAGATTAAGTATCATAAGTTTATTTTATTGACACATGTCACGGTTCAGAGATTTTCAATGGCTGCAGGTATTTATTGAATGCCCCTCGTAATAACAAGGACCTGTTAAATAAACGGTGTGAGCAAAATATGCATGGTAATGGTAGAAATACGTGTAGGCCTACATGTCTACTGGATAAATAATTAAATGTTAATAGTCCGAAAAATAAACTAAACTGATATGATGGCTCACTGTGCTGAACTAGGTATATAGTGATCATGGTGAGACCCCGCCTCCCGCCAACTATGAAAGACCCACTATACTATAAAACTTAAGACTCCGCTAAATAAAACCAGGGGCGTCGCGGACCTATTTCATACACGTGTTCTAGTGGAGACTTGGCAAATATTAAGGGGCGTCCGCGAAAGGGGTCGTGAAATCTAGGGTCATGACCCCCATATAAGTCCGTATAAGTGATTGTTATTCTTTCTAAAGCCGATTTTGTCTTTACGCGACACTTTTAAAAACATTAACCTACGAAATGTGGTCTGTATAATAATAATGCTACATATATTAGTGCTAAAGTTCCATGGCAAGGATTCCCTTTAAGTCATCACTTTCCCCTATTTTTGCCATATCCACCTACATGTTATTTATCCTAAAACTAGTATGTTTGCTAGTTTACCTTCGTCTTTCTATCTGTCTGTCTGTCTGTCAGTTTTTTTGATAGATTTGTTGATATATTTTTCTTGAAAGATTTTTAAAAAATATGCAGAAGTATGACCTAAATATTTTTACCATTAACATTTTAAAAATACAAACTGACACGCTACATTTTGTAAGTCTTGTTTCGTGTTTTGAATAGCACCTTAATCAAACGTTCGGTCAAATGTCATTTCGGGAGCGCGTCATTTTGCATTCAAATTTAATATTTTGAAAAACTTTAAGTTATATAAGTCCTGACAGGGGATTTGCTACAACTGTATCCCTTTTATCTATCAACCAACCTGTTGTATCATTGACGCTCACTAGTATGACAAATCCAAACCATCCACCATACTGCGTTGTGAATTCCATCCAGGCAGTTGTATCGTTAATGGTTAAAGAGTTCGGCGCTACAACACCGCTTAGTTGACTAATCATCGTGCTATATGATGTATTGTGACCATAACCAATTCTCAGATAGTCTAGATTGGTGGCGAGATCAAATTGAACAAACCTGAATATTAAAAAACTGACGTCGTCTGCTGTAATAAGCCACGTGCAATGTAGGTTTCCAGGGTAGTTATACGGGAATGCCGGTAACGTATGTATCACGGTACTTTCATATTTGTGAACGCTTACAGTTCCTGAATTACAAAAGTCTGTCAAATTAGAACATAAAAGTCACAAGGCATTACAGTTTAAAACAAGGTTATATTGTGTATCGTCAATTTGATTTTTTTGTTCGTATAGTACCATGACCTTCTGTGCTTTGTAGACGTATTTTGGCTTGATCACTGTTGATTCTTCCAAGAGGTTTTATTTGAGAAGTATACGACCTTTTCTCTGTTCCGTAAGAGCAAAATAGATTTGTCTTAAACATCCTATTCTGAACATAGTTTAAACATATAGAGTATCATCATACGCTTTGTTTATGTCCTATACAGTAACTTCCGATTATGTTTTGACCAAGCAGGCTAGATATATATATTTTTTTTATTTATTCGGAAATCACTTTCAAAGCAGCGGCACCCACCTGGAGGTGGTGCATCCAAAGAATACAAAAACAAGAGTAAAATACACAAAGAATACAAGTAAATACACTGTACAATGATAATACAAAAGAGAGAAAATAAGCAAAATAAGCATACAATGATGCACTTTGGCCTGGATGGATCTTTTGAGCACAATCTGGTACCAAACTTGCCACCCAGCAACAAAGATAAGCCATGATTAGCACCATTTCATGAAAATCCGTGTCGTTTCCAAATTCGATTTTTCAACAAACTACGTGGGGAGAAAAGATCACATGTTACATGTTCACAATAGAATAGCCCGCTCGCTCAAGCACGAACCAACGCAGTTTCACTGTGTGCTCAATATCCCTTTAATTCCTGGCCATTCAAGTGGCACACACAGCATTTTCTAGCCGCGTTCGTTGAAAATGCGAATGTGGGAACATCACGGATTTTTATCAAATGGTGTTAATTTTTTTTATCTTTGTTGTTTTGTGACATGTTGGTACCAAATTGTTCCGAAAAGAAGACATTCTATAGGACATCAGCAAAGTGCTTGACTTTCTATTGTTGAGCACTTTAGTTTTCGCAAAAAAAAATAGCTTCAATATGCAAAAAACAATTATCTGAATATTGCAATGTTGCCAATGCAAACTTTCTGGAAACATTTCTGTTGCCTTTAGGGGGCTGTGCACCTTCAGGTACAGCCTCCGTAAAACTGCCGTAACTTCTTTATTATTCATTAAATCTACATAAAAGTATACATTTTCTTGCAGAAAAGGGTTCAATGAATCCAACCATGATCATGAAATTGACCATTTTGGGAGAAAATTATAAAAAACACGTTTTTTGACCCATTTTAGGTTTGGAAAAGATAACTCAAAATATATTTTGTTAAATTTTATCATACTAGTTTAATTATATTCCTCACGCAATTCCCTAGGAATCGTTTTTTGTTTTTGTTTTTTACTTTTTTATTATTTTTTGAATTATCGAACAAAAAGTGCCAAAAAATATGATTTTTTACCAAAAAACGTGATTTTCACGATTTTGGAGGTTAAAAAACAGGTTTTTTTACGGAGGCCAAGCTCCTTGAATGTATACAGTGCAACAGAGCATAAATTACCAAAAGTGCATGTTATTGAAATTATGCTCTAATTAAAAAAGTAACATATGTAAGACAAGGAGACAATACTATATTATAGAATACAGATTGGTGATTTAATGTAAAAGGAAAAAAATGGCTCAAAATATTTGCATATAATTAGCATGTTATAAAGAAATACATTAAACATATGCTTTTTGTAATTTCCAGCAAAATCTATATCTGCTATTAACACCAAATTCACAGGATATGAAGTTCCCATCATTGTCAACAAATTCTGACTGAGAAAAAGTTCACATTTATCTTAACTTTTACATCTGTCTTAATTAAGCTCAATTAATGACCAAGTTCGTTAACATTATTATGTAGTACTGTGTATCCAAGCCAGACTTGCAAGGTATCAAATTAAAGGTAAAGATATGATTAAAACAATGGTCGGAGCAGATAATTCAATATCCCTTTAGTATTTGAAATATTTTCCTCCAAACATTTGGTATATATATATATTTTTTAAATGGTGTTTCTGTATTTTTCTCCTTAATTAAACATGCAATAAATAATATAATCACAGAGAAAGATGTTTATGGTTAGCCACACAAATCTGTCAAGCCATTCATTAACATATTTGCTGTGTAATTCATTTACGCGCGTAATTAATCAATTAATTAGGCGTTAAATGGAATATTTTTGAACCTCTTTTTGTATGCCCAATTAAGTTATGTAAGGTTTCAAATTAATCCTTAAATTATGCTTAATAAAATGGTCAAGCCATATTTCTCAATTTCATGTGTCTTTTTCTGTAATATTAATCAACACTTTAGATACATTCATTTTGCTACATTTTCTTACAATAACAATGTTTGTGGACAGACTTGATAAATTCTATTAATATTTGTCCAGCCATGCACGCAAACAATAGAAGCAATCTTCAAGGACATGCTCACGCTAAGGGACCAATGTTTTGAACTCCGCGCTACAGGAAACTTGAAATGCCATTCAGCAGTGTGCAGTCAAGGGCTTTAAGCATAACCAGTGAAGACTCCGTAAAGTAGGTGTGATATGATCACATTTGCGAGTCTTTGTTAAAACGCGAGCAGCTGAGTTCTGTATACGTTGCAGTTTCTTAAGTTATTGTTTAGTAATTCCATTTAGTAAAGCATTTCCATCGTTTAGGCGCGATGTTACAAAAGCATGCAAGCGTATTTCTGTTGTATATAATGGTTAAAGCACATGTTTTATATTTATTTAAGAATAATAGTTCACAGCAGCAGGATATGTGTAAACGTTATGACTTGTAATATCTATTCATTTATATTCCATTCAGACAAAACATGAGAATATTATTTATTTATTTATATAAATTATTTTGTGCTGTACGAAACTAATTTATTTATTTATTTATTAGGTGGTTTTTTTTGTTTTTGTTTTTTTGGAGGGGGTCTTTTTTATACTGGTAAAGAAGCAATATAAGTTAAACCATTTGGAACGGTAGTTGCTACTCCGAGCGCGAGCTTCACGCTTGTGTGATCATCAGACAACTGGTTGCTATTCTGTATATTACCGGGGAAGTGTTGCCAAACCTAGCAGTGTTGCCAGGTCAAAAATACCTAAACAATTTGTATTTAAAGTATAAGGATGGGTCTGTATCATTTGAACAACTCTCTTGTATATTGCTGCGAGAAGATAACGAATATATACGGTAAATTACCAGTATTGTTACCTGAAATATATCCTAAAATTGCTCAAATCTAAGATGGGCTGTTGCCATGACAACGAGTTATAGATTAACAAACTATTCTCGTTATTCTAACATGCTACCAGAGTACTTCAATATGAGCACAAAAAAATTGATAATTGCCAGCAATACTCGATAATTACCTGAAGTAACAATTAAGACAAACATCCATAATAAGAAATAAAGTGTACCCACAAATGGCAATGGTAACATGATAGAATGCAGAATTGGACTACTGACTACTCACCACAATTTATTTCATCTGAACCATCGATGCAATCGTTGTTCTTATTGCACACAAGATACATATCTAAACACACATTGGTAGCTGTACACTTGAAATCCCAATCATTACAGGTAACTGTTGAAATAAGAAATAGCAAACATAAATACAGATTTTTTTTTTCACTACTTAAAAGCATTTGGACCCGCAAGATATAGTGCTTCCCATTATAAGCTTTAATGATTGGTCACCAACATGGTGTAAAGTATCTCAATGCAGTCAAAAGGCTAAGAACTACAAGGTGTCCCATAATACTTTATATGGTGAAAGTTGCATGTATTCGGCTATAAAAGTACTATTGGTATATTGGTCAAAATGTTTGTGATATAACATCTACATAATGTAGACTAGTTTGGTCGAAATTATCTCTTCATCACTAACCATAATCGGTAAAAGATCTATTGAATTATGATGCAATCACTTTTCCGTATCATTTTTTTAAAATTGTACGTAAAGGTTAATTTATGTCAACTGTAATATGTGTATGATGTGAGATGCTCAGCTTGACTGACAGAATACAATCCTTAATCAGGCGCGGATCCAGGGAATGGAGGGGGCGCGCGCCCCCTGGTAAAAAAATCAACCCCCTCCCCCTAAAAAAAAGGAAAAGAGAGAGGGGAGGAGAGAGGGGGAAGGGGGGGGGAGAAAGGGGGGAAGGGGAAAGAGAGAGGGAGAGGATAGGGGGAATGGGGAGAGAAAGGGAGAAAGAGCCTTTAATTGAGTGACTGATTGGTGAATAAAATAACGTTGTATGTCGTGACATATACATAGGCCTATACAGGCGCGTCGCAACCGAGGCGGCCGGGCGGCGATGTTCGTTACCGTAAACAACATTTGATACCTGACGGAGTAAAGCGCATAGCACATGTACATTGTACAGCAATACATTTATACAGTGAGTGTGTACGGTTAATAAATTCGCGGCCGGGCGGTCATGGCCGCCCCACTTTTTTGCAAAGAAAGAAAAAAAGAAGAAGGGGAAAAAAAGAGAAGAAACGGGGGAAAGGGATTGCTTTTCAATAAAATATTGGTCAAAAGTATATACCAGATCGCACCAAATGAAATTTTTTCTACTTCTGAGGGGACACATCCCCCCCCCCCCCCCCCCCCCCCCCCCCCCCCCCCCCCAGGACTCCCACTGTTCTAGCTTTTAAACCATGTATATTTAAATCAAGAATATATATCAGTTATGCTCAACTTCTTTCGTGCATTGATAAAAAACAAAATATTTATTGGAAATGAAGAGGTGGCTTTTCAATAACATTTTGGTCAAAAGTATACACCAGATCGCACCAAATGAGTTCGAAAATTGAAATTTGTTCTACTTCTCAGGGGGCACATCCTCCCTCAGACTCCCCCTGTTAGAGATTTTAAACCATGAATATTTAAATCAAGAATATGTTTCAGTTATGCTCAAATTCTTTCGTGCATTGATAAAAAAAAATCAACTCTTTTAATGTTCGTGAAGTGATATTTGTATGACGTAAACGAATTGTTCAGCTTGACCGGATGAATACAATCCATTGTTTGGCTATAAATTTAAAAGAGGTACGAGCTGAAATTGAAAAAAATCAAGTTTTTAACAATTTTAAGCAATGACATGCCATACCTAATCAACAAGGTCTTGATGAAATTAATGGAATAGGTATGGAACATTTCCACCATTATATAGAATTTGATTGAAATAAAATATCTTTCATTATTATTATTATTATCATTATAAATTGTTGCTTTATATTCTTATCAATCACGATGTAATCCAATCTGGTACACACTGTATTTCAAAACTGTTTCTGAGCGCACGGTGTCTCAAAATTGTTTGATATTATTCACAAAGTGTGGGAAGCGAGTTATCAATGAACAAATATTGACAATATGTGTGCAAGTGAAACAAGTCATTATAGTTGTATACAAAATAAGTAATCATGTTCTGATCTTCACCTCTGATTGATTAGCTACCTTAAAGCTATATATTTACCTTTTAAGGGAAAAAAGGAATTATTAACGAGAATTCGTACCGTTTTGATGAGTTCTTTCTATCTGGATGAAGAAGCCTGGGGAAACATGACCATCGTCATTGGATTCGAAGTGTACCCACATAAGGTGATGTTGTATAATTACAGAATTCGGAGGATACCATGCGAAAATTTTGCTTATTGTATTATTTGGGAGTATATCATGAGTCACACCAATCGAAAGGTAGTCCCAATCTCTCAAATGTAAATCAAGATATTTGATGACAAATCTGCCGTCATCGTCTGCTGCAGTTACAAACCACGTACACACAGTACTTGGTTCATAGTAGTCAGGATAGTCTGGTGATGTCAGGTATGTGGATTGGCCTACTGTCATATTAAATGACTCCCGACCACAAAAGTCTGTAAATATGAGATCAATTAAAAAGGCAACGTTAATTATTAAATGAGTATTATTTAACATTGTTCAGTTTGCATATTTCCTGGCCGAATGGTAAAAGGACAATACACTATTATCATTAATGAACTCTTCTTCTTCTGCCTTCAATGTATGATATAAACATGGTTATCGTAAGATGACGAAATAAAGAAACACCAATACATCATAGCACACGCAAACACTAAGCAAGGTAATCTCAAAGTGTAGAGCGATTCATTGTACTAATTTCCCCAGCCCGACCACATGAAAATGAGTATTGAGTATATCAGTGATGAAAAGATGTGCGATTCCTGACTCGCTCCAGATTATTCATCTTCTGCCCTCCAAGCTGGACCCATGTGCAGAATAGAATAGTATGTACCGGTATATATTTCTGATAATATTGAGAATATGCTCTAGTAAAAGTCTTAATGTAAAATAGTACAACTAAATTATATTAAGTAACTTAAGCGCCGCCTCTAAGCGCAGCCAACAAAGACCAAACTGAAGCCAGCAAGGCAAAGTTCGCTGAAGCTAGACATTCCTACAACCAAGCGGAGAAGCAAGCCAGGAGTAGCTACAACACTAAACTGAGACAAGACCTAGCAGATAAGTCGCTGAGCAGCAAGAAATGGTGGAGAATCATTAACACCCTGTCCGGAAGAACAGCTCTTTCCGAGATCCCAGTGATTGAACATCAAAATGTCACCCATATTACAGCAAGGGACAAGGCAGAAACTTTTTGTCAGACATTTGCAGACAAATGCAGATTCCAAGGTGCTGAAGACCAGGCCCCAAATGTCCATCCTTCAACAACCAAATCCTTTGACAAAATAGTTTTTAAGCACAAGGATGTTCGAAAACTATTACAACATCTCAATCCAGATAAAGCTACTGGACCAGACCTAATTCCAACCAAGGTACTCAAAGAATGCTGTGCTGAACTTGCCAGTCCACTCTGCAGGCTTTTTTGATATCTGCTTCACTCATGGTGTGTTTCCTAACCAATGGAAAACAGCATCTGTCACTCCAATTTACAAGAGAGGTTCCAAGGCTGACCCAACAAAGTACCGTCCGAGCTCACTGCTAAGCAATATCGGCAAGATCATGGAAGCTGTTGTGCAGAAACAACTTCAACGCTTTCTTCTCAGCAATGATCTGATTTCCAGCAGACAGTTTGGATTTAGAGAAGACCACAGTACAGTTGATCTCCTCAACATTTTGTCACAGAAATGGAACAACTCCCTGGCCCAAAGTGACGAGGTTTGTGTCATTGCCCTTGACATAAAAGGAGCTTTCGACAAAGTATGGCACAATGGACTCTGCTCAAAACTGATGTCAAAGTGGGTTACCAGAATACTGCTTTCATGGATACACAACTACTTATCCGACAGATCTATGTCGTCATGTCGGGACAAGCATCCAACACTGCACCCATAAATGCTCGTGTTCCACAAGGATCTATCCTTGGTCCACTACTGTTTTCTGTCTTCATTGATGACCTTGTGGATGTCTGTGACAACGAGCTCTATCTGTACGCTGACGATTCAACACTTTTCGCACCCATTAAGTCTTCAACCAGCTCCAATGCAGTAGCTGCTAGCCTTAACAGTGATCTAAGCAATATCAAGGCGTGGGCTGATAAATGGAAAGTGCAAGACCATGGTAATCTCTAGAAAGAAAACCCCATCCCAACTTTGGTGACTGCAAGCTATCATCTGCAGACAAACTGGAAATCCTGGGTGTTACCATTGATAGCAAGCTGACTTGGTCCAAACACATCTCGGCTGTCACAACCAGGGATGGCCAGAAGCTCGGCGCTCTTCGCAAGGTTGCAAATAAATTGACGCCATTTGGGCAGATCTACTGTGTACAAATCACTCCGTAGCGTAATGGAGTATGCTTCACTAGGCTGGTCTAGCGCTTCCCCTACTATCCTAAGCCAGCTTGACAACATCCAAAGGAAGGCACTCGAGATCATTGGAGCTCATGACGCTACTGGTCTACCGCGTCTCAGCATCACAAGCCTACTTCACAGGCGACAGGTAGCAGCAGCCACGGTCTTGTACAAAATGCACACCAACCACTGCCCACAAGATTTAGCAGCATTGCTCCCCACACCATATGTTCATCGTCGCGCTATGGGTCCAAGAGTTGCAATGCCAGATCACGCCCTTTCACTGCCGCCTGCCAGAACTTGTTGCTTAGACAGAAGTTTCATCCATACAGCTGTTCCACTACAATCTTTTAAATGTCGTGTTAACAGACATTTTCTCTCCAACTCTTCAGAGTATGTTGGCTAAGCCAACTCTTCAGAGTATGTTGGCTAAGCTCTCTCGATGTATCAATGACCTCCAGATATTATTTTTCTTCTCTTATGTGTTGATGTTATTCTCTGTTTGGGTGTTTATCCTATTCCTGTCCCACGCCACTTTCATTGGCTTTTTTACTTGCCCAATTGTGTTTACTTGTATTTTTGATTATTTTCTGAGTTGCAGTGAACCAATTGATTGGCCCATCAGAGCTCTCTGTTGAGAGTTACACGTTTGATTTGTAATCACTCAGTTCATTAACTTTGGTAATGTCTGTTGGGCTATTGTTCACATTTGCTCTTTTTTATATACAAAAAGAAATTTTAAAAAAAAACTATGTTTCTTGACCTTAACAACATGGTCAGAGAAATGTTCAGTTAAAGGGGAGGGGGAGTTTCTGTATGCTTTTTACGTTAGAAGCGTTATACCGATAACCTGTTTTATATTATTTCATTTTCACAAATTGCTACCAACGTTAATTGCATACATTCACATGGTTTTAATAAATTAAAAATACGGATTGGAAATACGGTATAAAGAGAAAAATGTAGATACATTAACACTCACGGCACCCTATTTCATCAGACCCATCAATACACTGTAGTTGACTGTCACACACCATTGACATCTCAACACATCCCACACCGGACACACACCAGAAGTCTTCATTGTTGCATTGAGCTGAATAAAATATTTAATGTAAATGTAATTTCTTTTTTAAATACAAATATTAACTTTGAGTATACATGTTCTTATTTATAAAAATATGTTAATACAAAGGATGGTTTTCTAAACGATTGGTCATAATTCACATAGATATTTAGAGATACCGTTGAGGACCTTTTTATATGTACGTGTACTCAATTGGAAGTAATGTTCAAATTGAGCACTCCATGAAGACTACATTTTTACATGTTGTTAAAGTTTAAAAGGTCAAACAATGAGAGAGCTTTTGTGATTTGTAACGAAGAGGAAGCTTAACTAATCCGATGTTGGATCTGACTACGTTGAAACATCTATTCAATGTTGTAACGTCAAATCAATCTGACACGATATGGAACTGTGTCGGCGCACGTAGTATATTATTTTGAAAGAGTCGGATAAAATTGACAGGATGAAACATGATGTTGCCAAACTCAGTCATCCAATAGTTATTTATAAAAACATTAACGATAACAACGAGATACTGTGGAACAGTCTTCCAGTCAATGTTGTTGGCAACATCCAAGAGGAAGGACTACAATCTTTTAAATGTCGTGTTAACGAGATACTGAATGATTCCAACCGGACGCTTCAGAGGTGATGGTATTGGGCGGGTTCCACTCCAACCGCATTATTACATTATGCACAGTATGTGCATCAACAACAGAGTGTACAGTTATTACAAAGAATTGAAACTACTTACAACACGATTGTTCCCTTAATAATTGGTCATATTTTCCAATGCTTATGAATGCCCCATTTAGGCAGCTCTGTCCACCATTACACATTATATCTTCGTTGTCGCAGGATGCTGAAACATAACGTATACACATTCCTATAGATAACTCGTATATGAATATGATATAAAATAGTTGAAGGTAACCCGATTTGTTTTCACACGATGCTTTGTGTTATTAATAAAGGGTTTTCCATTTTCAATATCATGTGGGTTTTTTTGCAAAACATTTTTTCACATTTCAACTAAAATTATGTTTTAAGAAAAAGTGGCAATTTTATTTTCAATTCAAAGACATTTTGTTCTTTATTTAACTGGTCCTTATTTGATTTGAAACATCACGTCAATAACTTTCCTGTATCGGTGAAAAGAGCCACTTTTCGGAAACATCATTTTGGGGGAGTTTGACTGTTTTGGGAAAAGTAAACATGATATTGAAAAGGGGAAACTTTGTGTGGGTAGACAAGTTCAATTTAAACCAGGGCACGGAAAAAAGATACGATTAGAAACAGGCAGACAGTTATATACAAAGGAAATAGGTGTAACCAAAGGCTGTTTTAAACAAAGTATCGACAAAATAATTTACCAGTCTTTTGGAGTTCATCAATAGATAATTTCAAATTTGGGATTTGAAAATTCATCATCAAAGTGTTGCTTAATGGTACTTTGGTTTCCGCCTTATAACGTAGATATTTGAAAATTTTGAACAAAACAGGTTTGATGCTTCCGTTTTTAAACTTCAAAATTGGTATACAGAGATAGAAATGTATGCTTCGGGCTATCCTTGTATAAGTTAGAAGCAAGTCCATTCGCGCATTGGTGATTTTATCTCATCTTTACCATATCGTGCAATATCTATTACATTGACTGTATTTTCATATTATAATGATCATACGTATTGTGTACACTATACTTTTCCCTCTAAGCAAGAGGCTTTATTTAATTCCTCACATTTCAACAAAGCATATATATATAATTTAGAATGAATATAGTTTCCAAGGTGTTTTTAACAGTATTATGGTTTATTCCGTGAGGGCGCTATTGTAGTCCACCCAGGGTTGGTCGACTTAGGGTTGATCAACCCCGGGTCGGTCTACCCCGGGTCGCTCTACCCCGGGTTGAAAGTCATGTGGGTATTTCCATCGCTGCATATATATATATATATATATTATTGCTCTCCGAAAGGATTGAGCACTCTACGTGACGAAAGAAGACATTTTTTTTTATCTACGATATAATATATCTATATAGTTACATATTCATAATTTCATAATATTAGTGTAACAGGTTACATAATGAAATACATGAAAAAGAAAGAAGCATTTGAAAAACACAACTGTATAGTTTACATTGGAAAAACTATGGTTTGCAATGTAACAAAATAGCAATTTCCAAACATACAAACCTTTTCTTTTCCTATTTTTAAGGGTATCATTGCTTATAGCACAGAATCTTTAAGCAATTGAAAACTAAGTCATACTTCATACTGAAAAGCAAATGTATTTGCCTGTGTGTTTTTGTATTTTGGCTCTATAAATATAGAATTTGGCTAGTAATATCATATGATTTAGAGCATCATCATTAGGTGTTCCTAAAATAACTATTTGGGGCGATATACTAATACATGACGGTATTTTTCTTTTGATAAATAATTATATTTGTTTCCAAATATCACATTGGTAAAGTGGATAAAGTATGTGTTCCACTTATGAGTTGCACTATTAGTACACTGTTTGTTTGTATAGGTTGGTTGTATTTACCAAGCGTGGAAATCACTTTGACTTCCAATCTGAAACCTTTCTGACGAAGTGAGTTACTAGATATGAACGTCATCCATAGATCCACTTCATCTGTCATAATCGTGGTGCCTTCTGGGAAGAGATGTTCCGTACTCAGAATTACACTTTCACTTAGAGTATCGTCTGTCCCACGACCAATGGTAAGTACATCAGGTACAACCGTATGTAGAAGCATGTCGATGACTTCAATAACGAATGTACCATTTCCGTTTTTGGTTAAATACCAGACACACATCTGACTATCAGGGTAATAGCGTGGGTAATTTGGTGAAGTTATAAAGAGTACATCACCTAATGTCATCGTGATGTAATCAGTGCCACAATCTGCATGGTGAAAATACCGATCAAACAAGACCACTCATGAATCATGATTAACATATCTTACCGTGACATATAAGTCACACTTCGAAAATGTATGGCCACGTAACGCGCAGTCCTATTACCAGGTTGAACAATGATAATAAACCAATTTATAAAATAATCTAATACTAAATACCAAAATAGTACAATCATCACATGTATGACATCACAATGACGTCACTAAACATGGCCGACCTCAAAATGCCGTTGTATTCGTCTGTTTGAAATATGAGCAAACATTGAAATGTGCGCCAAAACGGTTCCAAATATCGGAATTTCACCTTTTTTGGCTTAGAGATGGATATGATGTTTTTAACATAAGCTATGAATTCAGGATCTATTTAGGTGTTTTTTCTTCAAAATGGCGATTTTTAAATATTGAAAGGTAGCAACCACCCCCTACCCTCGGACTTTGAAGGCTTACCCTACCCCTGGGTAAGGTGGTACCCTTAATTTTCCCCGTCAAAACTAGCGCAAATTATTTAAAAGAGGTCACCTGCCCTAGGTCACCGAAAATAATTAGGGGGCGGTGGTAACCACCCCTCCTTGGTAGGACGAGTGTTAACTCCCCTCCGTTAAAACAATAATATACAAGGTACATGGGTGTACTTTAGATCCCTGATACCGGTATACCATAGTTCAATATTGGGACATAATGTTACCAGTATTGCTCGATATGGTACGATTTTACTCCAAATATCGGAACACCACTGGTAAATATTATGTGTTCCGGTATCGCTAGATACTGGTACGTTTTTGTCCTAGTATTGCCCGATACTGGAACGTTTTTTCAGTATTGCTGGATATTAAAAGCATTATTAACAACATAAATGTCAAGATTGAAGCACAATCGCTCTGTTAGTGTAATACCCCTCCGTCATTTGATGAATTATCTGAACGTTTTAGCACGACCGAACAGATGTAAGGGGAGGGTCCTGGTTAGAAAAGGAATAATGGTCAGATGACAAAGATTAAGTGTTTTCTAGATTTGATACATAATTTAAGAAAGTATATGGAAAATGAGGCTTCACTACATTTTCGATAAGCTTTCTGATTTTCTGGAAGAAAAGTGTATGAGAGCTACGGATATTTTAACAAAGGCTGCTTATAAAGATAGCCACAATCACTGTCAGAGTGAAATATTTCATGTAAAATGTGCCACATAAAAAGGTGGATTCTGTTCAATCATTTATAAAATCAGGTGAAATGTGACCAGTTTTAGGTTCAAAGATGCATTTTGGTGAACAATACTGACACGATTTTGTTCTACTATCGGACGATACTGGTAGACATATTACCAGTATCGACCGATACTTAAACACTGATTTTGTACCAGTATCAGACGATACTGGGTGTTCCAGAATTGGATGATACTTGAACATTCTAATATCTGGGACCAAAAGTACGCTTTTTCCAATTTCCAAGTTTCTTTTTAAAATAATGAAGAATGTAATGCAAGTGTATAAATTGTTACAAAATGTTTAAACCTTCTCGACAAATCATGAATTTCAATTCCTACCACAATCTTTGTCATCAGACCCGTCGTCACATTGCTCGTATCCAACATATCCCGACAAGTAGCTTGCATAGTCACATTGTGAGCTCCAATGAACACACTGGTTGCCACTACTACAGCTGAATTCGCCTGGTTTGCATAACGCTGCAAAATATCAAAGAAATCGTGTTATACATGTTGAATTTTAAAAACATTACTGACTGAAAAAGATTTCCGAAATGTTCGTAAATGGTTGCCCCACATTTGTTTGTAATCCGCTCAGAAAATTTGAGGGGGGGGGGGGGGTTAGGGCATGTTTGACACAAAACGCGATCGAAAAATGGTCCATGTAAGTTGTCATAATGCCTATACACATTACATCCGGAGAACGGGACGGGGCACAATACGGCTTGGGGCGGGGCGGGGGCACAAAGGACGTTTTGAGGTGTTTTTTCTGTCGGGGGGGTGGGGGACTGCCCCCTCTGCCCCCCCCCCCCCCCCCCCCCCCCCCCCCCCCCCCCCCCCCCCTAGCTACGCCACTGGCAATTGCGGTTTTTAAGGTGTCGATATCCTGATCCAGCACAACATATTTCAGACAAAACTGACCCCTTGACATCTCTCGGTTCATTAAAAGTGTCATCAGTGGCGTAGCTAGGTTTTTGATATTGGACGGGCGAAAAATAAATATGAGCCGACAAACTTTAGCGAATAAAAAATGCGTGCGTGTTGCGTGAAAATATGCGTTTTGACACTGATGTTGCCTTGATTGAGGTACCTTGTGGCTCTGAATGAGCTGCGACTAATTGCTACCGTTGTACTGATTTGACCGTCATAATTCCATGATTCCCCTTGTCAAATGAACAGAGATTGCCAATCTCAACCGACAGACTCAAAATATTAGTGGGGCGATCTCCCCTCAGCCCCCCTCCCCCCCCCCCCCAATCTGGATACGTCACTGAGTGTCATAGCTGACGGACTAACATACATATCATCAACAAATTGTGGCCATGTCAAATGAAGGCTTCGTTAAAAACTTAATATTAACAAATAGAAATAACTGATTTATATCTTAAATTTGCAATAATTGAACATGGCAAAAATATTGTCTTTCACAAATAGGAGTAGCCTTGATTCAAGACGCAATTGCTGAAATGTCACTTTAGCCTAAGTATAACTTTATCATATACTAGTGTAGTTCATGCCCAAATACACATATCTCTATTATATAGCTCTCTATCAGCCCCATATCCACTTGTTCAAACTTGTCAAGGATTTCGATTTTCATTAGTTGCAATAGCGCCTTGACCAGTCGCTAATAAGATTAAATCCTTCTATACCGGTTAACTATCGCAATTGCCACCAATTCCCCGGCCAGCCAATCAAAGCAAAGTAGGATGAAATTGCAACCAATATACCTTACGAACCATCAGTGGAAGAGTTCCAAATAATAATAAAATATGCACACATTTGAAAAAGTACACTGCAAAAACACCGGTGTTAAAAATAACCCTGTTCGGTGTTCTGAGAGGTCCACACCAATTAGTGTTATTTCAACACTATCTTGGTGTTACATTAACACTTACAGTGTTATTCGTCACACTTGCAGTGTTAAAATGACACTACATGGTGTTGATATAACACCAAGAATTTAACACCGGTACACCGGTGTTGGTGTGGACCTCTCACAACACCATTGGTGTTATTTTTAACACCGGTGTTTTTGCAGTGTAGACTCAACCTAAGGAGTATATTATATGAATATGAACACTCATCAGTCACGTCCTACGCTCCTTTTTCGTGACCATTTACTGAAAACAAAAGCGTGCAGTACTCAAAGTTATGGCTCGGATGTTTCTATAGATATTGAATCGTGGGTTTAGCTAACATCTTTCACCTGCATTGACTTGAGACAGTTTCTGCGAGCGATCCAAGGCCCAATTCTTCTAAGAGCTCTGCTATATTGAAAATTATATCCCGCGAAGTTTGCGCAGCAAATGGTCACAAATTACCCAATCATCTGGAAAACGTTGCATCGCGTGACAAATGACCGGAAAATGAAGATTTTGTTGGCAAAACTTCTTCGCAGAAACCAAGGTCCTTTCAATGACTAATACATTTGTCAACACTGCCCAACCGTATTGGGAAATGATTTTGTTTGACCAAAAGTCAAAATTGTTAACCAATAAATTAGTAAAGTGATTGTCCACCTTTTTTTTTTTTTGCGCAACGAATTTGTAGAGCAGGGATGTCAACCTCAGCATTTGCCACTTCATGCGTAGAGAAATCTACTATACTAAATTTGGCTTCCTCTGGACAGTGACGTAACTTAACAGACACAGCTTTTTACTCAAGCATATGTATCTTCCGTCCTTAAATGTTCGTGTTCATATGCCAGCGCCTCGAGTAGGCGCGCGCGTTATGTGCGGCAATTAATAGAATACGCAGTTACGTCACAGTCTCCTAATGTCCAAATATACTATATATCGACATTCAGTGAGTAAACATAATCAGTGAAACCAATAATGATAGTTATTTTAAACATGCATGTAGTAGTTCCATATTATCGATGACAAACAAAATATGTGATTATTTTAAACAACACTTCGGTGTCTCCTATAAATCATTATTGGAATCTCAAATGGAGGTTTTTTTTAGTTGAAATGCTTATTATACTTCCAGAGTGACCAACGTTTAAGTATAACTGGTTTAATAAGCGAGTCAAACAATCCTAATTATTATTTAACATTGCATAGTATTGCATGGCTTCTTACGACGGCAGAAGAAATGCTCTACTCTATAAAACTCTTGATTAAGAAGTCTTAGATTAAGTTTAAGCAACACTGCTTTGCACATAATAATACATTTATGTATACCATTATTATAATAAATGTACCTGTTTCCGAATCTGCAACGCCAAGCGATGTTGTGAGACGTAAAAGCAATAGCACTAAAATTGGGACCATGGCTGACATCCTCAGACCGATTCGGATTATCTGGTTAAAATAAAGATATATATGATAATGAGCAATTCACTTTTAATATCCATATAACTGATTGTTTGAACTATTTTTTTTATAAACACACACTTTCAAAATTGACGCACCGATTGAATGAAAATGTACATCCAAACTCGCCCCTGGATCAAATGTTATATGAAATGTTTATAAATCAACGTGGAACTTTTCATACGTCACCGATAGATATATGGGCGATATTGAACTTAACTTAAGCTAGACAAAAGAGTAAATATAAATCAAACTAATAAATTGTAATTATGGTTGTACAATGGAATCTAAAATCAACGTTGAATATATGTGATGCGATCTGTGAAAACCCGCCACGTGGTGGCATTTTTCATATTGGAGATATTTAAATCATAAGAAAGCTAAAACTGTGCTGATTACAGAACTGTTTCGATCATTTTTCTACGATCACTACAAAAAAAGTTATGAGTGAATGATGATTGTGATGTCACCAAAAGCTACAAAACACGAAATCATGAAAACAGGCCAAAAAAGATACATAATTCAATATAATAACATTATAAGGTTAATAATAAAAGTGACTTAAGTAAGTTTGTCAAGGTGAAATTTCATGAAAGATGATGACACAAAGTACTGGAAACTAATTTCCTTAAAAATCTATAAAAAAAAAGAATTCTTTTTTCTTTTTTTTCTTTTCTTTTTTCTATTTTACCCATAATCCCTAGTTCACATTTTGCGACATCCGAAGGGTTTTCTCAGATCGCATCACATTAATGTCTTTTTATGTTACCGTGGTAACCATATATTTCTAGACAGCGTTATTTTCAGGATGGCGTTCATCTTTGTCATTAGCTAAAAAATGTGCTTACACAAATAACACTGTTATCATAAAACTATTTAGGGTGAGTCAAAAAGTGAAGAATCATGTCTATCCATGAAAATGAACTAACGCTAGTGCTGATTCTGAAGTTTTAATATATTTTAATTAAATGCTTTTTATTTGACTCGAGACGGACATTCGGGTCCGAGATATGCTCAACATGCTCAAAGTAAAGCAATTAAGTATGCAAAAGTTCATTAAAATGTGCATTATCCTATACTTATGCATGTAAAGATTTCAAGGGGCTACATTTAAGAGAATAATTAACACTTGTATCATATATTTTGATGAAACTAAGTCGTACAATTATATTATTTATTTTTGCAAACATTTAATATCGTTAAATATCACTGGTTCAGGATTTCTTATGTATGTTGTTGTTTCCTCACCCTGCTATTTTTGTGTTGACTCTTTTTTGAAAATGATTAATTCAGCGCACAACCGAAAATAACACCAGAATTACATATATCAAATGAAAACCAACGTTAATTAACAAAAACGATACCCATTCTATAAAGGCCAATATCTCAAAACGTCATAATCGGTAATTAGGAAAACGGAAACAAGCACAACTTAAAACATCAATGTCGTATCACCCTATCCTTTGGCATGTATGTAGAATGGACTTACATGTAAATCTAATGACATATGAAGCCGATTTTTAAAATCATGCTCTACATTTTAATTATAGTGCAAACTAGTAGTTATAGGTTGCCATGGCAGCCCTATCCGGCTTCATGGTATTGTCATCTTTTCATTTGATATATAATATTGAAAGTAGGATATTGTATGAAATCGTATATCACACAAGTATGGTGACAATTTCTTTTTTATTTTTAGTTATGCTCCTTTTGGTGTTCAGCCAATCATACGCTATATGTGATTACCATGGCAACCATAGTCAAATTGTACGCATCTGTTAAGTCCACAAAGCAATTTAACAGTAAAAGTCTAAAAATTGTGAAAAATGCTAATCATTTATTGACATTACTTACACACCGTAAAATCAAACTTCAGCTCGGCAACGCTGGATCACTATTCACATGTTTTGTAAATATTTTCTACATGTGCATCGTGATTCTGTTATGCTAATTTATGCCGGAATGTAAGCCAAACGTAACATGTATCATTACATGATACTGTAAACTTAAAATACTGTATTAAAAGTTGTCACATTTTAATTTACAAATAATTTGCTTTAAAGCAATTGATGTATTGATATTATTCTTTTTCACACATCAACGTTTTTACAATAACATCAACATTATTTGCGTTTCTTTGAAATAGTAAACCTGGCACCAAAATCAAAAGGGAGGGCATTTCTAAGGTATTTCGTGTAAAAAGGAACATAATTCATTGAACATCTTTAACTTATGTTACATGTATGTTCCAAATAAAAAATCAAAGGGCAGTTGAGCTTTGAAATTAAGACAACATTACGTCTATATATATATATATATATATATCCAATGTTAATAGTTTATCATAACACCTCAAAGTGCTCGATACTTAAAAAGTAGAGCTATCATAAATAAATAAATAGATTTATACACACATGGTATTTTTGCTCCACAACTCTAAGTTTCACGACTTTAGTCGATCATCAGGTGGTCAAAACTGATCACAACTAAATATACCCAGCAGGTTTATTTTCTCTTTCCACGGTCTGGTGGCTTGTATCCATGGCGACATTTACTAACAAGTTCTGATCTTTTATTTAGGCAAGCACTTGGATGGATTTTCTTGGCTAACAGTATTGCCAGCTTTTCCTGTAGACAAAGATTACAATTGCCGGATTTGCGCATGGATGTATTGGATTTGTGAAGTATTGTCACGGTAAATAAGGCCTTGTATCAATACTAGTGATACATTGCACAGTGGGAGGTGTACTTTACTATGATAATATGTGTAGACTGTAAGTCCAGTCTTCATCCTTTGTGTTTTACATTGATTTTTGTTAAAAACATAATCTGGGTTTTACCCTATTTACTTATGCGTAACCTTATGAATAGGGAGTGTGGCATGATTGGTACCTAGCACCTGTTTGGCTATGTGATTCAATGTAGGGAATAGCTGAGTGGGGCGGGTTTAGATTGTGGTGAAGAGGATAGGGTTATTATGTTTTATGATTTGGAGTAGAACAGACCTGTTTTATGATTTCCTGAGAGCTCGTATTTGAAAGTCATCACAGCAAAAACCACCACTTTTTATATTATATTCATGTGATTCTCAACTACATCGTAGGCAGTTTATAGCATTACTGTATGGTGTATTTTGAGTTGAATTTAATTTTGCAATTGGTTGCGTCGCCATGTTTGATACCAACTGATACCTGACGTACACAGTATGGATGACGACTATGGATACTTTGCAAGGTTGGAGGCTGTTATCTGTGACGGGACTCGAGCATAACTTTCACCTGGTGTTTTCCAGTTCTTAAAATGTAAGTTACTATTTACAAGTCAAATGTTTTACTCCATGTTATTATATGAAATTAATTATTGTAGAATATTTGGACTTTGTTTTGAAGTGTTGATACAGTTATGGCATAAATTATGGGATGATAATTAAAGGGGTATTTCTTTCGGCCAATGTTTTAATATTTGAATTTGCAAATTTTGTTGTTTCGGTCAATGTGACAAGAGGAACGCAGACTGGGTATTGGATACTTGTCAGGCTTTTAAAATATAAGCATGGGGGGTAATTTATAAACAAAACGTGGTAATAACTGTTTGTATTAGAATGTAATGACAAAAAAGAAATTGTCCTTTAATATGATATATTTAATATTGAATATCCAGTTGACATTTAGTTTTCATACAAATTTATCTGAGTTCATTAAAACTCATAGTCCGTATTCCTTTTGGTTTGGAATATGACTCGTCAGAAATTTGTGTGTATAATTATTACAATTAAGTTCTGGAACTTAGGGCATTCTCACGATTTGTTTAAACCTACAGTCCACCGCTTTTAATCTGAACATTTGGACGTATCAAGGGACGGACTGTCCGAAGAATTCCTTTTCCGTTTACCTGTTATATGAACTTTCCATTGGGGACCAACGACGAGTTCCGACATCTTTCTGCGGGGGTATTTTCATCAACAACGGAATGTATGTACTTTTTGTTAGCTAATTACATGAACATTTGGACGGCCAACGTTAGCATCATCTCTGCGAAATAAAAGCGAATGCAACAACATATTGACTATCCATTGCAACAGCAACAGCAACGATAACGAACTGTCCTAAAGGATCCAATATATCGGAGTGTGCACATTTTTTTTCGCGAATTAGGCTATTGTCCATATTGGAAGACATTGTAATTTTATAGTTTGCTAATATCCTTGTTGAGAGGATTTTCCTTATGAATAAATGTGTGATACAAAATTATATGATTCGTTTACATTTTCAATCTTAGCGTCACAACTGAGTACTCTAAACTAGGCGACAATTTTATGGTGGAGAATCCGGGCACAGTACTCTGTGAATCCAAATTATAAGCATTGAATTTTGGATATATGGAAATTTAGAAATTTGGCGTGTATAGATTAAGTGTGAAAGTCTCTTGTTTTAAGAGTAACTTATATTCCTGATATTCATAGTTTTATACTTGCATTTTTTACACAGATAACAGCTTTTCAACAGTGCAGGTGACACCAGGAGCTGTCCATACTGGAGTTTCTGCAGTCTGCAGCAGGTTTCCAGTTGGTAAGTGTATCATATTGCATGTTTAGCGCTACAAATTGCGACCAAAATACTGTGGTGGTATTTGCTATGAATTGAATCAGAAATCAATAGTTATAACACCCCAATTGTGATAGGTTAGAAATAGGGATTCTTTTTGTGTATTTTTATATAGCTAGATCATACATCAGTGTCATGTCAGGCCATATAGAAATAGAGAAGTTGACAGTGTTAGGAGAAAAGATAGGTCTAAAAGGTAAAGACCTACTTGATTTTATAGAGAAAGAAAGAACAATTCTTAGAGAAGAACGCGATGAAGAACGCAAAATGAGGATAGAAAGACGCGAAGAAGAACGGGAGCGCGAAGAGCGACTGCACGAAAAAGAACGCGAGAAAGAGGTTGAGAGAATGGAGCGTGAAGAGCGACTGCTTGTAAGACAAATTGAATTAGAAGAACAAAAACTTAGAATTGCAGAATTAATGCAAAGAGGTCCTCAAGGTGGTGCAAACCCACCAGTTCAGTCATTCACTAAAGCTCCTAAACTCCCTGCATTTGACGAAAATAGGGATAATGTAGACGCATATCTACTTAGATTTGAACGGTATGCAACACAACAGGGTTGGCCTCCTAATCAATGGGCAGTATATCTTAGCACACTCATGTCAGGGAAGGGTTTAGAAGTGTACTACGCGTTAAGTGAAGAACAGGCCAGAGATTATGATGTGTTAAAGAAATGTATACTCAATAGATATGAAATGAATGAGGAGGGTTTCCGTAAGAAATTGAAAAATTCTAAGCCAGAAGTCGGAGAGTCAGCTCCACAATATGCTATTAGAATAACAAACTACTTTAATAGATGGGTAGAACTAGCAACCAGAAAAACTGATAGGAAAGGTCTCGTTGATTTACTCATTCGTGATCAGTTTATGCACAGTATACCAAAAGAGATGGCTACTTTCATTCGTGAAAGAAAACCGCAAAATATTGATGAGATGACTCGCTTAGCTGATCAGTATATTGAAGCTCATAATGGTTGGTACTATTCATCGGGTCAGAGTAAAGGGAAAACGAACAATAGGCCTAACACGAATTATCGTGGAAATGGGATGTCCAAATCAGGTGAAGCGTCAAATAGGTCTACAAATCCAAATAGGCCTACAAATCCAAATAGGCCTAATCAACAGAGTAATACAGGTTATTCTAAGCCATTCAGAGGTACATGTTTCATTTGTGATAGGTATGGTCACCATGCCAGAGATTGTAGAAGTAGGCCTAAACTGAATGCATTACTGAGTACCACAGATGGTGAAGATAAACTTCTTTCCTTCTTAGATAATGTAGATACCAATGATGAAGAGGATGATAGGCTTAGTTGTACACATACATGTAATGAAACACAGAATGATGTTAAATCATGTAATGATAAAGCAGCATTCATGATGGTACAAACTAACCGACCTGAGGTTATCCCAAATAAAGGCGTATACAAGTTAGATTGTGGACATGAATTAACTGTAATTACAGCAGCATGTCCTGCTACATGTTCACGTCATTCTAGAAATACAGAGATGGTTGTTGTTGATGGCTTTGTAGGCAGCCATAAAGTCAAATCACTCAGAGACACGGGTTGTGATGGTGTTGTTGTTAAAGAAACTCTTGTAAGACCTGAACAAAAAACAGGCAAATACGTTACATGTGTTTTATTAGACGGCACTGTTCGCAAATTTCAAACCGCGATAATACAAATCAGTACTCCATTTTTTGTTGGAGAAGTAATGGCGAAAATGTGTGCAACACCAGTGTATGACCTTATCCTGGGTCAGTGTCCTACGATGCGTGACGTCAATGATCCAGATCCAAAGTGGGATGACGCTACACACATCGATCAACCAAACGTGAGGGAAAGTGTAAGAAAGACGACAAGTGTCAGTGAAATCAACAAAGAGGTGAAACAAGGTACTTCAGCTATCAGACCTACTACCAGTAAAGAAGTAAAGACTGATATTATAAGCGCTGTTAAGACACGAGCACAAATCAGAAGACAAACCAAACCATTTAAACCACTGATAGTGCCAACAGCTGACGATGAGGTAGTAACACCAGAGTTGTTGAAACAGAAACAGAATGAAGATCCAACATTACATAAAATACGCGAGGCGACCGAATCCAATGCAGTGAAACAATGCAGGGGTGGTGGTACATGCGTCTTTGTAAGAGATAAAGGAATCATATATAGACATTTTAAAGCTCCAAATATTGAATATGGAAATGAGTTCAAACAAATCGTCGTACCAAAAGAGTATCGTAAACAGGTGATGAAGATGGCTCATGAAGCAATATTAGGAGGTCATCAAGGCTCGAAGAGAACACAAGATAGAATCAGTGTGAATTTCTATTGGCCAGGGATGGGCGCCGACATTCGTCGCTATTGCCAGTCCTGCGATATTTGTCAACGGACAATTCCCAAGGGCAGGGTAACTAAAGTGCCATTAGGACAAATGCCACTCATCGATACCCCATTTGAGCGTGTCGTCGTTGATTTAGTTGGGCCAATACATCCAACAACTGAGCGAGGACATCGATACATACTTGTGCTGATCGATTACGCAACACGTTTTCCAGAAGCAGTTCCGTTAAAGTCCATAGAAACAGAAGTGATAGCAGAAGAACTTCTTGTGATGTTCACACGACTTGGTGTGCCAAAACAGATATTAACAGACAGAGGGTCACAGTTTACATCAAGCGTATGGAAAGAATTGAATCGCTTACTGTCGATCAAACATCTAGTAACGACGCCTTACCATGCAATGTGCAACGGGTTGGTAGAAAGACAAAACGGGGTCTTGAAATCAGGATTGAAGAAGATGTGCGAGGAAAGACCGAAAGATTGGGATCGCTACATCTGTCCTCTTTTGTTCGCCTATCGCGACACACCACAAGCAACAACTGGATTTGCTCCATTTGAGTTGTTATATGGTCGAAATGTACGTGGGCCAATGGCTATACTCAGTGAGCTCTGGACAGGAATCAGCGAAGATGGCGAGACTAAAAACACATATCAATATGTAATTGATCTCCAAGACCGTCTCGAAGTCACATGTCAACTAGCCAAAGAAGAGATAAAGAAAGCTACACAGAAGTACTCAAAACAGTACAACAAGAAAGCCAGAGCAAGAGAGTATGAAGAGGGTGATGAAGTGTTACTACTACTACCAACAGACCGAAATAAACTGTTAATGCATTGGAAAGGTCCGTTCAAGATCATCAAAAAGAACAACAGAATGAATTACCAGATTGATCTTGGCCACAGAAAACAAACCTTTCACATCAACCTACTAAAGAAATACTACAGACGAGAAGATATAGTAGCACCACTAGAGGAAAGAAGGGCAGAGAATGCATTTGAGATGGCAGCAGTAGCTATTATTCAGGAATATTCAGACGACGAAACAGATGACATCAAATTAACTGAACCATTGTGTCTTCCTTCATCATTAGCCAATGAAACAGTCAAGGATGTACATATTTCTCCAGAATTAGACGAAGGACAAACAAATCAAGTCAAACGCATTCTTGGGCATTTTAGAGCTACACTTACAGATATTCCAGGCACAACAAATCTTGGGGAACATACAATCGAACTCTCAGATGAGGAACCAGTCAGATGCAAACCTTATCCCATTCCGCATGCAGTAAGAAGTGAAGTACGTAAGGAATTGGACAAAATGTTGGAGATGGGAATTATCAGACCAAGTGATAGTCCATACGCATGTCCCTTAACTGCTGTGGCAAAAGCTGATGGGTCTACAAGAATCTGCTGCGACACGAGGTTGTTGAACGCCAAGACTGTATTCAATCCTGAACCTATTTCAGATCAGGAAGAGATCTTTGCTCAAATATCGCGAGACAACTTCTTTACCAAAATAGATTTGAGTAAAGGATATTACCAGGTACCCATGGCTGAAGATTCAAAGAAATACACAGGCTTTGTCGTACCAGGTGTTCATGGCGGCCATTTTGAATTCAACGTCATGCCATTCGGGTTAGTTAACTCTGCACAAACCTTCAGCAAAATCATGCGCATACTCTTACGAGGAATGACGCAAGTACACAACTATATTGACGATATACTTATTCATAGTGTTACATGGGAGGAGCATTTGGACTTGTTAAAAGAAGTGTTACGAAGACTTCGTAGCGCGGGATTGACAGCAAGGCCATCAAAGTGTTACGTGGGACACAGTGAAGTGGAATTTCTTGGTCACGTGGTGGGGAAAGGTATTTTGAAACCTCGAACACAGAAGGTAGAGGCTGTGAAGGAAGCGAAACGACCAGAGACCAAAACTCAGTTAAGGTCATTTCTAGGGCTCGTGAATTACTATAGGAAGTTTATACCCAACTTCGCCTCTATTGCGTGTCCACTAACCGACAAGACCAGAAAAGGAGAATCAAACAAAGTGAAATGGGAAGCAAGTCAGGAACAAGCTTTCCAAACACTGAAGAATCGGTTGACCAGTGCACCAATTCTACATCTACCAGATCTTGACAATACTTTTATTCTACGAAGCGATGCTTCAGAGTATGGACTGGGAGCGGTATTGCTACAAGAGAAACTTGGACAGAAGTTTCCCATTGCTTTTGCTAGCAAGAAGATGTCAGCATGTCAAAGACGGTATTCCGTAATAGAGAAGGAGTGTCTAGCCATCGTGTGGGCAGTCGCGAAGTTTCAGGCCTTCTTATTCGGAGCCGAGTTTATCATTGAAACTGATCATCAACCACTAGCGTGTTTGAAGAAGTCAAAAGTTAGCAATAGTAGAATTATGAGATGGGCATTGTCATTGCAACCATATCGCTATCGCATAGAAGTCATTAAAGGTAGCGAGAACATTGGAGCCGACTATATGAGCCGTGTTTAAGACTCCGACAGAGTCTAATTGTGATATAGACTTAATAACTTTGATAGATAGGTCTAATAAACCTTGATAAGATAGGCCTAATGATATTCCTAGATAAGTCTAATAATATTAATTGATAGGCCTACTGATAGGTTGGATGATGTTGGCACATAGAATTATATTGACTTAAGAACACTGAGGTACATGGTTGTTAGGTTTAATAAAGCGGTGGAAAATAGATATAAGAATAGATGTGGAATTATAGGTGAAAAATCGGCTTAGCATAATGAGGTCTGATATTTGTAAGATAGGCCTACAGAATAGGTGCAACTAACCTTTAATAGTTAAAGTAGAGGTATATTTGAGAGATTTAGGTCTTAGGGGTTAAAATAGGCTTAGTTTGTTTGGTGAAGGGATTTACTTATTAACCGTATATTGTGAGTAAATACATATAGAAATATGCATTTCTCTTAAGGGGGGAGTTAATTGTCACGGTAAATAAGGCCTTGTATCAATACTAGTGATACATTGCACAGTGGGAGGTGTACTTTACTATGATAATATGTGTAGACTGTAAGTCCAGTCTTCATCCTTTGTGTTTTACATTGATTTTTGTTAAAAACATAATCTGGGTTTTACCCTATTTACTTATGCGTAACCTTATGAATAGGGAGTGTGGCATGATTGGTACCTAGCACCTGTTTGGCTATGTGATTCAATGTAGGGAATAGCTGAGTGGGGCGGGTTTAGATTGTGGTGAAGAGGATAGGGTTATTATGTTTTATGATTTGGAGTAGAACAGACCTGTTTTATGATTTCCTGAGAGCTCGTATTTGAAAGTCATCACAGCAAAAACCACCACTTTTTATATTATATTCATGTGATTCTCAACTACATCGTAGGCAGTTTATAGCATTACTGTATGGTGTATTTTGAGTTGAATTTAATTTTGCAATTGGTTGCGTCGCCATGTTTGATACCAACTGATACCTGACGTACACAGTATGGATGACGACTATGGATACTTTGCAAGGTTGGAGGCTGTTATCTGTGACGGGACTCGAGCATAACTTTCACCTGGTGTTTTCCAGTTCTTAAAATGTAAGTTACTATTTACAAGTCAAATGTTTTACTCCATGTTATTATATGAAATTAATTATTGTAGAATATTTGGACTTTGTTTTGAAGTGTTGATACAGTTATGGCATAAATTATGGGATGATAATTAAAGGGGTATTTCTTTCGGCCAATGTTTTAATATTTGAATTTGCAAATTTTGTTGTTTCGGTCAATGTGACAAGAGGAACGCAGACTGGGTATTGGATACTTGTCAGGCTTTTAAAATATAAGCATGGGGGGTAATTTATAAACAAAACGTGGTAATAACTGTTTGTATTAGAATGTAATGACAAAAAAGAAATTGTCCTTTAATATGATATATTTAATATTGAATATCCAGTTGACATTTAGTTTTCATACAAATTTATCTGAGTTCATTAAAACTCATAGTCCGTATTCCTTTTGGTTTGGAATATGACTCGTCAGAAATTTGTGTGTATAATTATTACAATTAAGTTCTGGAACTTAGGGCATTCTCACGATTTGTTTAAACCTACAGTCCACCGCTTTTAATCTGAACATTTGGACGTATCAAGGGACGGACTGTCCGAAGAATTCCTTTTCCGTTTACCTGTTATATGAACTTTCCATTGGGGACCAACGACGAGTTCCGACATCTTTCTGCGGGGGTATTTTCATCAACAACGGAATGTATGTACTTTTTGTTAGCTAATTACATGAACATTTGGACGGCCAACGTTAGCATCATCTCTGCGAAATAAAAGCGAATGCAACAACATATTGACTATCCATTGCAACAGCAACAGCAACGATAACGAACTGTCCTAAAGGATCCAATATATCGGAGTGTGCACATTTTTTTTCGCGAATTAGGCTATTGTCCATATTGGAAGACATTGTAATTTTATAGTTTGCTAATATCCTTGTTGAGAGGATTTTCCTTATGAATAAATGTGTGATACAAAATTATATGATTCGTTTACATTTTCAATCTTAGCGTCACAACTGAGTACTCTAAACTAGGCGACAAGTATCTCCCAATTGATTTTGTACTCAATGTTTTTTTGCTTCAGGCCCCATACATATTTCGACAATTCAGTTTCTTTTTCATATTTCACATGTCTAAATGATTTCGTGTGATTGTTAAATCTATCTTTGAATTTCCCCCCTGACAAGCCCACATAGATTGCAGAGCTAAGAAGAGCTGCCCTCTCAATGGAAAATGTTTGTCGGAGAGCACAATATACAGAGCCAATGTCACATCTAATAATGCATGTATGTTCTATGTGGGCTTGTCAGGGGGGAAATTCAAAGATAGATTTAACAATCACACGAAATCATTTAGACATGTGAAATATGAAAAAGAAACTGAATTGTCGAAATATGTATGGGGCCTGAAGCAAAAAAACATTGAGTACAAAATCAATTGGGAGATACTTCACAAATCCAATACATCCATGCGCAAATCCGGCAATTGTAATCTTTGTCTACAGGAAAAGCTGGCAATACTGTTAGCCAAGAAAATCCATCCAAGTGCTTGCCTAAATAAAAGATCAGAACTTGTTAGTAAATGTCGCCATGGATACAAGCCACCAGACCGTGGAAAGAGAAAATAAACCTGCTGGGTATATTTAGTTGTGATCAGTTTTGACCACCTGATGATCGACTAAAGTCGTGAAACTTAGAGTTGTGGAGCAAAAATACCATGTGTGTATAAATCTATTTATTTATATATATATATATATATATATATATATATATATATATATATATATATATATATATATATATATATATATATATATATATATATAAAATGTCATGAACATCGAATCGATTTCATGGGCAGACTATCTTTCGAATCAAAGTGCTCAATTCCAATAAAGGAAGAGCTATATAAAAAATTCCTTGTCGTCTGACGATTGCGTTAAGCATGAAACTCAGAGTAACGACTCCCTTTCTCGGAAGGTCTAAACTTTGAATTTTTATATATATATATATCATTTTCATTGAAAAGTATCCGTTAGATAATTTACAATATACACAAGATTGATTATAACATTAGTTTAAATAAATAAAAGAATCACAGATTAATTTTTCGGAATTAGCAATTGATCGTTAAATTGAACATCGATTAGGATTCATTAAGAATATTGACTGCACCAATATTAACAGATCTGTTCTCTTGTTTGAGTTGTCAATTGAAAATTTATAAATTATAAGGATTCATTAAGAATGTTTACTGAACCAATATTAACAGCTCTGTTCTCTCGTTTAAGTAGTCAGTGAATACATTTTAATTTTAATGGTTAAATTGAAAATGTATTAGGACTCATTAAGAATGTTGACTGCACCAATATTAACAGATCTGTTCTCTTGTTTGAGTTTTCAATTGAAAATTGATAAATTATAAGGACTCATTAAGAATGTTGACTGCACCAAGATTAACAGATCTGTTCTCTTGTTTAAGTTGTCAGTGAATTAAATGTACTTCCATCATACATAGTAAAATGAAATGAAAAATAACTGCGCAAAGCAACTTAGCAGCTGTATCAGGCGAATCCTGAAAGCAATCATTTGCTCTCTAAAATTAGCGATATTATTCAAACACCCAATGCACGATGCGATACATAGAACGATGCGATATTCATTCTCATTTCTGATATATTATTACACCGTGAATTCCGCAAATAACTTTCAGATATTTTCGAGACATTCAAAACATGCATAACTAAAAGCTAAACAATATTAAATTGCGTTTTGACACGGTTAAGACCCGTTATATGATTTGACACTAGCCTCTAACCCGGGTTGGGATGTTTCTGAGCACGCCTCTCTCTGCTATAATATTATAAATAATCATGGATAAAGGTTCCATCCATTTTAACATTCTTTTAAAAAAGGACAACATACGTAACTTACAAGTGTGTAAGGGGCAAACAATCCGGGTGGCACTAAAAACAAATAGGGTCGATAGAGTTGATTTTCTCAAAAATATTGGTCTTAAAGTACTGGTTTGTGTTTCACAATTGATTAGTAAGAACGCAAATTTTTCGAAAGATTTGCATTCTAAAACCCATTTTCTTTCTCGAAAATGTTGGGCTTTGGAATGAACATTTAGCATTTTTTTGAATTTTCAATCAAATGGGGTCTTAAGAGCTGACGCAGGCTCAAAAGAGGGGTCTTAAGAGCTAGCAGAAGAAAGTTAAGGGGTCTTCATGGCGGCACATACTTTTACCCCCTTTCCAATGTCAGTGCTCCCTCCCCCCCCCCCCGGATAAACAACCTCATTCCCGAAAGCTGAGGTCAAAACATTTCGCACGGTCCAAAAAAAATCGCAGTCAAAAAGTCGCGCAGTACAAAAACAGCACAGTTTTGGCCAATCCTCCGGGTTTTCATCAGTTTTCTCTATAACATTTTTCTTTATTTAGCCGACTGCTGCAAAAAAAAACCGACCCGCCACGCTACTGCCTTTTCCTTTTCCCCTTTCCTTCCTTTTTTTCCCTTTCCTTTCCTTCAATCTTCTCCCTTTCTTTCTCTCCCTTTACCTTCCCGATTTTCCACTGTCTTCCCGATTTCCCGGTCAAATTATTTTTCAGGAGGGGCACTCTGCCCCCCCTCCTTGCCCCCCCCCCCCCCCCCCCCCCCCCCCCCCCCCCTAGCTACGCTACTGCTGGTAAGTTCAGAATCGGGCTGGTAACTTTTACTTGCTACCAGCCCAACGTTGGAGAAAAAATGAATGTACACCCCTGTTCATAACTAATGATAGGGAGTAGCGAATCTAATTTCAAATTAAGGATAGCGAGAAAAAATCCGGTTGATCAATCGAGTGCATATGTCCCGGTTAATGCTCCCATTCACTAATGAAAATTGTTATTGATAAAAACAATGTTTATATTACAATAAATCGTATATAAAGTGCTTGAAAAATTAAATATGTTGTTAAATTAAGCAGTTTAAGAATGAGAATAAAGTTATTATTTTATATCGTACCCGTGTTATGTTGTCTGACATAAATGCGGACGTGTATTATTAGTTTACGTAAAACAACTCCGCCTACTTAAAATAATATTAACGTCCGCATTTATGTCAGACAACATCACACGGGTATGGTCTAAAAACAATACCTTTATTCTCTAACTGAAAACTCGATGTTTTGAGGCTCAACTGGGTCAAGAGGGAGCAGTTGAGATGTGAAAGTACACTGCTAAAATGTTGAGCAAAATACGTTGCTTAATTGCGTTTAATCATCTGTTGGGTAAATGGTTGATTAAATTTTATTCAACATATGTAGAAATCTAGGTGTTGTTTAAAAGTAAAAACTACGCAACGTTGAGCAAAACAATTTAGTAACAAGTTGGGGAAACCCCAGTCAAAACTCATTTTGTTGCTAAAATATTGCGTTAATTGTTTCAATTGGACAACTGTTGAGTAGTTGTCTCAGGCAATCACGCAACTTATATATGTTAAGATTTACTCATGTGGTTTTTTATTGATCCACTGTTGCTTAAATTCTCGATTCGAATGCGTCCGTGATGGATCTTCTCAGAATTTGGGGAACGGTTGTATACGACATATACAGGGTGAGTCAAAAAGAAGTTGATCGAGAATGAATATTTGTTTAAAAATGTACCAAACAAATTTGACAAACCAATGAGGCACGTATTCAAAGAACAACTTATTCCGCTCATATGACAAAAGGAATCAATGAAATCGATCAATTATATCAGGAGATATGCCTGTTTTAATAAAAGAATCACAATAAAAAACACCAATGATAAGAGATGTAAGATATTATGTATATAGTTAAATAACATGTTAAACAAATTACAGATCCACTACCGAGAGGGAGTGGTGTATGTAGCTCTGATGCATCGCCCAGAATTTCCATTACAAGTTACCGGTTCACTACCGAGAGGAAGTGATATATCTAGCTCTGATGCATCGCCAAGAATTCCCAACTTTTGCCTACCCCGTGTTTATTTACAAAAATGTTCAATATGTAATGAAAACAATTCACAAATTTAGCAACAGTTGGTATTAAAATGCCCAACAAATGGTTAATTAATAATACCCAACTGTTGTGTAATGAAAATTGTGCAACTGTTGAGTAACTGGAATTGTTGAGCAACTATTGGTGAAAACATGTTATCCAACGGTACACCACGGTGTTGCATACTTCAACAACGTTGTGTAAAATGTTGAGTAAATATTTAAGCAACCTTTTGCAGTGTAGAACCTACGGGTCTGAAAAGAGGTGTGAGAAGGGGTCTTCACGGTCTTAGGCAACGCACATCCTATCTATTAATCTGAATGCCCTACCCAAATTAACTCCTACATCGTGGAAACGACACATTAAAATAACTTATAAAGATAAGTTTGATTGGGGAAAGGGGTGAGAAATAAATATTCAAATGATTATCATGAGATCATTCTTGATTTCTGAAACTTTTTTACGTTGCCCTCTGATATTCCAAATAGTGGTCAAATATGCCCTTTTATAAACATATTACTTCACTTATTACTTGAGCAAACTGCACTGTAAACATTATCATCATCATCAATTTATGCTATTGCATCATTTTGTTCGTATGGGAAGCAAATAACAAATTTGGAGAAAATGCAAACTTCATATTACACGTAACACCACATCTGGTAACTATTGTGATGATAATGGTTTGGTATAGGGTGTTGGATAATAATTGTTGCTGTGGGCGTTGTTGTTGTTGTTGTCCTTGGTTGTTATCCTTTTGTGAAAAGGATCATCATCATACTACATGTAATACCCCATTATGTTAATAATATGAATTAAACCTGTTTAATTAGCCTGTACATTATGCAAATAGTCATTATCCGATAAAACAACAAACAAGCAAACAACATTACACAAACGAAACTAAAGATTATATAGACATCTTTGAGCTTTAAAGAATGCCTCCACTCACCTCGCGATTGGTTTAAACTTCTTGATGTTGGTGGAAGGAAGCAAAACAATTAGGGAGGAGGGGAGCGAGCTCAACCTTCGTTTTATAAAGTTAAAAAAAACAAATTTCAATCTACAAGCTTACTCGCTCGCTAAATGTTGAAGGGGGTTTTAACACTCCAAATCCATTCCAATTGAGTTAATTGGAGTGAATTAAAAAAAAAGTGAAATAACTCACTCCCCATAGTGAAAAAATGATATAACTCGCCCATTTTTCGGTGACTGTTCATTCATTTTGGATGACTTTCCCAAGTCACTCTTGAGAGTTAAATTTTCAATCACTTACATTTGAGAGAGTATGACACTACAATAAAACTACATTGTGATGATGAACTTATATGAAGTATAAGGGTGGCAAGGGTGAGGAGGCTATTCGCCTTAAGTAACCCAAACTTCTACCAATCATCTAAATCATAGACAGTGTGTATAGACACAGACCGGGATGATCCCCTACTCTTTACGAAGGAGTCTATGACCTTTTAACGTGCTCGAGGATATATCTTCCGATACACGGGACAAACATATCTACGTGACTTCCGAACCACGAGGCAATTTAGACTAAGTACCTTGCCCAAGTCAATATTGACTGTCGTGTCTGTTGAGATTGACACTGTCGGTTCATTTGACAGAAGAAATCATGGAATTATGATGGTCAAAGTACACAGATAGAAATGTTGACTCATGTAACTGTTAGAAGATACCAAATTTATAAAACTTCGTAATACATTTTTCATTTCATTTTATTATCATCAGTAGATCTATCGAGAGTTAGTTGTTGTTTTCGTCCTTGATTAAAACCTCAAAGACTTGGCATAGTCTTTATTTCCTTCTTGTGTTGAACAACTGTTGGCTTATAATTATATTTCTCTGTTTTCTCAAATATTATTCACATAACTTGTATACACATTTCGATACTGCAAACATTAAACAATTAAGGTGACTGATTTCTTTGGAAACGATAATGCCCTCTGATTAACCAGAACCAGATCAGGACAACCATAAGTTTCCCCCTCTCCTATAGAACTCTGCAAACAGCATATTTGACTTTCATATAATAACTAAGTTATTTCCAATATACCGGAATAAATAGAGGGATTAGAAGTCTCCCAGCTATTTTTCTATTATTGACTACCAGATTGCTATTCCGAAGGTTGCACATAATGAAAGTTCATAAAGTGACTATTATGTGTGGCTTGAGTTGTAACAACGAAAATTATACTGATAAGCAGTATTCCAGTATGCCAAAGGCATAGCAATACATTTGAGTTGATATTACACTATTTGCAAGCCTACAAGAGTTAATATTGCTTACAATCTTATTCATATATATATGATAATACTATAATTTTATCAGATATCATTCATTGATTTCCATTTTCAGTATTAAAATCATGCTCTTATATCTAACATTATAATTCGGGGGAAAACCCGTAAAACACATATTTATCTTTAAGGTAATTTTCCGTTTCCGTTGTCCATAATCTCTTTCCTGCTTTTACCGAATCATATCAAAAGTAAAACAGATATTAATTTAATGTCATTAATCATGACAAATTCCATAAGGCTTATATTCATATTAGCAATGTTATATATATATATATATGACATGCTCTAATAAGCGTATGGAGATCAACACATTTCTCACAGTATATATATATATATATATATATATATATATCGTAGATTAAATATATCTTCCTTCGTCAGATAGAGTGCTCGATCTTTACAGAGAGCAATAATACGTGGAAAGAAGAATTCGAGTAACTTTAATCCATAATTTATTTTACTATCTCCTATCACACTACGGCCCGTTACGCCCGAAGGCTCATCAGGTGTGGTATATATAATATATATATATATATATAAGTACATCAGGTTTAATTGGAAATTAAATTAAAATGTAAACAATAATAATACACCCAATATTTTTTCTAGGATAGTCCCAATGGTTAATAGTTGCGGGTATTATATTGATTTAATGTAGGCCTATATGTTCTGCTTCGAGGTTAAGCATATAAAAGTGCAAATGTATCAGTATTTGTTTTTAAATATTAATCTCAAAAAGAAAGGATGTGTTTATGTTGCGCTCTTCTGTCTATCGCTATGATGACATACCAAATTCACATTGAAAAATTATCGTGAGATCCCTTTGAGAACTTTTCATGACTATTAAGGTCTTGAAATATTCGTAATAATAGGATCTGTCTTGCTAACTTATTAAAACCAGTCTCTGACATTTACAAGCAGAGTAGTTTACATGGGAAGTTTGCAATTTCGTCGATATCGAAAGTGTGGATGGCTTCGTCTGACAGTGACAGAGGAGGGGCGTGGCGTTATTTGCATTTTATGAATATTGTAATCAGATCAGTTGGGAAGGACGCTGGATCGCGACGATTACATCGTGTGAGATCATGAATAGTCATGGATGAATATTCATTCACAACGAATCATTGACAGTTTACGCTTAACTTCCGGGTGAAGAACTGATAGAGTGAACCAAATCTCAACAATGGGCAGATAGGGTGTTACATAGGCCTGGGACGTGTTGCTTTTCCGCTCCCTTCAATTCCGCAACGTGGTATTTCGGCAGACTTTTGATATTTTAATTGCTTTTGGAATACTTTATACACGAGAATGATGTCAGGAGAAGAGAAACTTCACATAGTGCAGAAGTTCATCTGACGAAGCAACAAGCTTCTAACATTTTCAGGGGTATAGTCGGGGGTTATGAAGGACTACTTTCACGTCGTATTGGATCAACATAAGGAAGAAACTGAGAAGGTAATTCTAACCACGTCTGAGCAAGTTCAGAAGTGGAAGCGGGACTCGCAACTGAGCTTTAGGTTCAAAGAAAGAAGGCTCAGTTCGAGTTTAACTCAGATTTGCAACGCACTATCGAGAAATCTGACCTGTTGGATCAGACGATCGTTGACATCAAGAAGCGTCAGAAGTTGATAAGACTGGCAGACCGGTCTAAGCGACGAGCTAACTAGCGATGCAGAGGATGCTAAACGCATCTCCGGCGCCCAATCCTGGGCTGCAGCCAAGAAGAAACGAGCTAAGGGTTCTCGTAAACCATATCCTGTTAGACGCCCTAACGAGTCTCCTGCTGCGCCCCTGATGCTTTTGGTAACAACAGCTTTTTCGCCGCTTTGGAGCATCGAGTAAATACGAAGCTGGGCATAATCGTTCCGAGTTCTTCAGATCAGGACCGAAGCCCTTTCCATGGGGGGGGGGGGGGGGGGGGGGGGGGGGGGGGTGCTCAGATTTGGTTTGGTCGGGGTGTGCCTCTGGAGATTCAAAACCCCTACCCATTTCTAAGGGTGATTTTGGAAAAATCGGTACCCATTTTTAGGGGTTTTGCTTCATTTTAGACCAAATGTTAGCAAATTATCGGGAAAAAAGACCTAATTTTTGCAAATTTTCGCGAAAATAGACCCATGTCTAAGGATTTTTCAGTTGAAAAGCCTACCCATGGCTATAGGATGTCTCATGAAAAAACGACCCACTGGAGCGGCACGTCCCCGTATGCCTTACATACGTGAGTACCCCCCCCCCCCCCCCCCCCCCCGGGAGCCCTCTGATCAATGTTTCGCGTGTACCAAGTTCGGGCACTGGAGACGTAATTGCCCTTACACAAACAAACAAGCATCAGTCTACAAAGATGGCAGCCCCAAGTATTGGTAAGCGAGTGTAAATTACGTAAATATCTAGCAGATTTTGCTTACCCTGTATAGTTTTTAGTTTTATCGGTTGAAGTTTCGTGCTTGCGATATTCAACTTCATCCAGCTGTTGCTCCAAGAGCTCCATGAGTTGCCTATACGATCGTATTTCCGTGCTATTTTATCGCTGCACTTTTCGATACATACAAATAGTACATAACATGTATGACATGTGTTTGTTTGGTTGTCAAATGTCATGTTGTTTACATCCAGTGACATATTACGATATACTTGTCATTGCAGATATGTACTAGTTATTCCTGTCCAAATAGTGACGCTCTGTGACGCATATAATAAAGTTTCCTGAAACGACTGTAATGGAAACTAATTTGCTAACGGTTAGGGGTTGAAACCTGGGTTGACCTTTCAGGTCCGATTGGCCAATCAGCGCTCTGTTTAGATTTTCGCGCGAGTTCGTGTTGGTCTTGCTTCGTTTTTCCTCCATTCTGCATTTCGGTTGCATCGGGTCATGTTGCAATAAAAAAACAGACGGCTTTAGCACAGAGGACGTACAGTGAAATAATCAATGACATCGTCCGTTCGGCGGTCTATTCGGGTCGCCAATTCGCTAAGTACTGTTATACTAAGTTGGTTAAACTCCGATATGGGAAGAAACGTGAACGTTATAGTGTTTAGGGAAGCTCGTCACCATCCTCTGTGCTATCTATTCTACGTTCTAAAGCCAAATGAGTACTCCAGAGCGCTGGGCAATGTCTTGCTAGACGTCCCGTAACTCAAGTGCGCATGCTCAAACCAATTATATTACGTGGCAGCTATACACGGTTTATTCCGTACGGGACGTGAGGCAAGATATAGCCGAGCGCTGGCGGTCGGCGCAGTATGGCAGTGTCTTGGGCCGGGATTTCTGGATCACCAGTTTATTACTAGTTGCGGACATACCAGCCGAGACACCAGGGGAAAACTGAACGATTGTCACCGTTGCGTATAGAAATCAGAGAGGTGAGAATTCTATGCTATGTTAAAGTCGGTCGATAGAGGCCTGTAATATTATTTGTTTTAATATAATGTGTGAATGGGTGCCATGGTTTGGTTATCTCCAGTTGCTTGAACCAGGAAGGTGTCAAATTGATACCTCCCTGCTTGAACTTCATCTTGATTTTATTGACAATATTCAATTAATATGGTCCGCACGCCTTTAAGGGATAATTGATTGTTTGCCTTTCTGGTGAAGACTATGGCTAATTACCTGTTTATTACCGATGGTTTCTAAAAATTCGCAGCAGGTCGGGATTTGGGCTGATTGATTTGGGCGTAAAGGTTTAGGATTAGGCCTAAAATATCATATCATGGATCGATTCTCGGCAAGTCCTATATAATGAGTCCCGCTATCTTGCATTTTAGCCCATGTAAAGGTGTAACAAGATTAGTAGGATTATAACCCATTGAATAGGTATATCGGTAAAGCTCGAAGGGCTTGTAAGGACGTTTATAAATGTTGTTTCTTTGGTTCATTAAGAGGTATTTATATAGATTCTGGTTGCGCGTGTGATCTAATTGTACTACCAATAAAACCGATGCGCGAGTCTTTTGAGAGGCTTAGAATTAGAATCGATTGGGTGCCCATACATTCTTTACGTTATATTGCGGGATTATAATATGCCACCGGTTCCACCCAAGCTATTTGTATTATAAAGGATGCTGCTACATAATGATTTGACAGATTAAAACTCGTCCGACGGCGAACCCGTTACACTTTTAACTTCCTATCTCACAATATCGATTTAAATTGGGCACATATTCGCGACTGTCTATCATTCCAGGTGGTTATTATAGTAGGTATTTAGTATTCTAGACGTGTAAATAATAGGTTTACGGTTTTAATTCTCAGTAATTGTAATGTTTATCGGAAGACATCTAAGGGTAATTATCTTTGAATGAACGAGGGTATACACGGGGTTATAAACTTATATAATAGTTTTAGTTATTTCTAGTTTGTGAGGTAATATTAAAAGCCATGGAGTTATTATGCAATATAATGACTCCTCGATAAAACATAAAGATTATAAAGGCGTTGGTTCCTCCCGTGGTTCTGCTATGTCTGGGCAAATAATACTGGAGGGCGCTAGTTAAGTTAGGCCTACGGGTTGTTCGTAGCAGGCATATCGGGTTAGTCGTGACGTTTTGGGTGCGAGGTGTCACCACCTGTTGGATTCGGAATGTTCGCAATCAATCTCATGGCATTATTCGCAAGCCAATAGAAAGAGGATCAAGATGGAACTGATAATAATCTGTGTCGTTCAATTGTGATGGACGACGTCGGGGTAGGTTGCCGAACCTCTAATTTTTAAGTTTTAGTAAATATATGGATAATTATAATTAATAGTTTTTGTTTCAGCATTGATCATCCTGTATGGGGTCCCACTGTTCCCACTTGGCGTTTCACGTGTAATTAATAATTATGGTAATTTTAATAACTCCTCGGTTTCATCAGTCGATGATATAATCAGTCGATTTCCCGGCAGTAGCAAGGAGCATCTGGTGGGTAAGCATTTAATTATCAGGTTGATGATCATTTTGGTTTAGTTTGCTTTCGAATTCATCACGGCAGGGCAGCATGCAACACTCTAATTTAACAATGGTCAACATGTTTGTTATTCAACCAATCGTTAGTCAAAATTCAGTTAATTGATTCCTGTCTGCATACATAACATGTTTACAATAAATCGACCGGAAGTAGTATGGGTAAGCCTTTAGTTATCCGTCTATCAGTGGTAATCGTTCTTTGAGTGGAGTTTAATTATTTGCATTCAAAGTCATCAGGCCAGGCCTTTATTTGAGGCCACCTTGGAATTATGTATTCAACTACTAGTTTGAGATTCCTACTTTCATCTTGTGTTTTCTGCCGCAGTATAACATGTCTACAATTTGCCTTGTTTTGCTGCTCCGTTTGTTTTGCTTGTTTCAATCCAGGTAACTGTTTGAACCTATCAGTCATCTCAGGTGATACGTACTTCAGCTCATTCATCCTGCAGTGCTATGACGTCACATGTTACATTTACCAGTTTATACCATGTAAATCTCATTGTCTACCAGTTATGCAGTGGGCCATGTCAACTAACATCAACTAAGATAAGGTGTGCAATTTAATTTAATTCCATACATTTCAGGATACTTATTGCTCTATTAATGCAAGTCAACGTGATACAAATGATTAGTTATGAGCAATCTTA
This sequence comes from Ophiura sarsii, assembly GCA_035610835.1. Lineage (NCBI taxonomy): Eukaryota > Metazoa > Echinodermata > Ophiuroidea > Amphilepidida > Ophiuridae > Ophiura > Ophiura sarsii. The sequence continues at coordinate 40,646,823 of CM069446.1, forward strand.
TCAAATTATAATGGATGTTTTGGTCATCACTTTAATGGTGACTATATAATGCGAGCGAAGGTATTAACTATTATGCAATGAGTATTGTTTGTACATGGATTAGTTTGCAACGGTGAATAGATACCTTTGGTTTAACTATATGTTTCATGAAATAGGTTATATGGGGGTATGAAGTTCTACAAAGGTTTATAACATTACGGTGCCTTACTGCTTCATTTTGATTGGTTCATATACCCTCGATACTAGGAAGGGGAAGTGATATCATATCCGTGGATATTTCGTTGGTTTTTATACCCTCGATCAGAGCACAGGATATGATATTTTGGTTATGTAGGAATTGAGGATATTTTAAATGATAATGAACTTTAGCATGGACATGCGTGAGAAATTTGCATCATCACATTTTAGGTTTTCAAAGTAAAGACTTGTGATGTAATATGAAGTAAAGTTGTTCATTGTTCGTGTTATTCAAGAACCGATATTAATCATTGCAGAGGTGCAGGTTGTGATGATGATGATCTATGTTAATTAATATACTTATAGGATAATTAAAATTATTTGTATACTGATGCAACGGAACCCTTGTTTGAGTTTATATTCCAGAGTCATCGGGCTGGTGTTGTTGTTCTTACGTGAACGTAGCGACTGCGCAGCGTGAATTTTTCCGTTGAAAGTTGGGGCTTGACATCCATTCCGGGTAATACACGTACAGTCGTCGTTATAGCATCATTCAACTAGTCTTTGTCTACCGTAGTCGTCGGTCGCCGTCAGGTTACCAGTATCCTTGTATTGATTTGTCGAAAGGTATTTTAATTTATTATATCAGATAAATGTTATATGTCTGGTGAATGCGAGTTATAAATGTCATGGACGGCACATAAAATGTCATGAACGACACATATTCCAGTATATTGCAGATGCTTCCTTTGGAGAGCATTGCCAATATTTGTATACCATTCCTCAAATCGGCCGTTTATGTTAATGTCATCGTCGACATTTTATTTATATGGTCATCAGAAACTCACCTGTTGTATAAATGATTACATGACCTAAATTATTATGTCATCCTCTTGGCGTGAAGAGTCTGGTCGAATTGCTCTACTTTTATAAATCGTGACTTTCCAAATGTGGTTTGTACATTAAATAATAAGTATACATATCTGGGTAGTGCCCCGGCAAGGATTCCCATCGAATAAAGATAAAGTACATTCGTAATTATAAGCCATATAAAATGGCCTGTTGAAGGTGAAATTAATAATTGCTGTGTTACGTGCAGGTTATATTAAGCTACCAAATAAATATTGAATTGAATTGAATTGAATAATGTAAGTAGCTGTATGATGGTTGGTTGTTTTAACTTTCAAATTCCCTTTGTTAAATTTAATTTAAGTTAAGAGGGGCACTGGATATCTGCAACTGCATGGCAACTTGCAGATCAATGCACAATTAAACATATAACGTATACTCAGTATCGTAGCGGGTACTGTAGGGTTTGGCTGATTTGATCTTGATTTAAATGTATAAAGCACCGCCGGTATCAAAAGTGCTCAATCCCTAGGACGAGCGCTATGTTGAAAACAAGCAGTTAAATTGATATGGTCTTATACATAGTATCTGGCAGTTCATGCCCACCAACCATTTCTGGGAGGCAATCCTCAAGATTGGTGTACTTCTAATTACAAAAATTAGTATATGATCAAGATGCAGCATATTATTAATATTGACATAATATAAGTGGTAATATATCAATAATCCATAATAGGTGTGAAGATGAAAGTTAATCTCCAGATAGGTTAATCCGTAATGAGTGCCAAAAGATGAAAAAATCGTGGATCAATCATAAAATTAATATGGAATAAATAGTCAATAGGTAGGATAAGCTGGTATGACTAACATAATATTATTGGCCATCCATCGTTTCGGGGTTGAATTACTTGCTGCAAATTATAGTAAACAGATTATAAAATGGGATACAATTAATTAAAATTAATAAAAAATAAAAATAAAAATAAAAAATCGGAAGGGGATAAAGTGGGGGGGGGGGGGCGGCTTTTCTTTGGGGCAAACTCCTTTATTAAGGAGTGGTTGGCGGAAGTGATTGTGGGCAATTGCTCACTACTTTCGCAATTGGCAGTAGGTATATTACGTAATTTGGATAATTGTCCTTGTGCTCTGTCCGTTACCTCCAGAGCTACGGATTGTCTGATGGACTTGGATGGAACCCACAGTCATTTCCGGCGGACAATTATCCGAGTGTATTCACAATATTCCAAATTCCTCATTATAATAAATGGGTGCGACAACTGAAGTATGTATATTGATCACTGCGTGTTAACAAGTATATGAGGAGAAGGGGATAATGTGAATGTAGCGAAAATTAAATGAACATGGATATAAAGAATGGGAAAATCGTGTAAATCTTAAAGTGAAAAATCGTGTAAATCTTAAAGTGAAAAATCGTGTAAATCATGTATGTTGCGTAGGGCAACAGAAGTGGAAAATCGTATACCAAATCGTATACCAGTTATTCAGCGTTAATAAAATGACCCGTATGTAGCCAAAAATGCTACCAAGACCAATCCACGCTTTCTCGTCTTCTTTCAATCTCTATACGGTAGCAATAAAGTTTCCTGAAACGACTGTAATGGAAACTAATTTGCTAACGGTTAGGGGTTGAAACCTGGGTTGACCTTTCAGGTCCGATTGGCCAATCAGCGCTCTGTTTAGATTTTCGCGCGAGTTCGTGTTGGTCTTGCTTCGTTTTTCCTCCATTCTGCATTTCGGTTGCATCGGGTCATGTTGCAATAAAAAACCCACCCATCCCACCCATGTTGTTTAAGTGGGTACCACATTTCAATGTGGGCCAATTTACTAAGGTTGTGTTTTGCTATAGTATCTTGCTAGGTTTTTTTTTCCTTTTCGTGATGTACTGTTGTAAGAATACATCCACTCGTGCCAGTGGCCGTCATTGAAATAAATCTGATAATATAAATAGAAACACTCGAGTTAGTGATTTCGTAGAAATAAATCCGTAAAAGAATAGAACCACTCGTGGTAGTGAAGTTTGTTGAAATGAATCCGGAAAAGAAAGGAATAAACCCACTCGCTGTAGTGGCTTTCATTGAAATCAATAAAAGAATAAAACCACTCGAGGTAGTGGAAGTCGTGGAAATCAAAATATAAAAGAATAAACCCACTCGCGGTAGTGGCTTTCAGTGAAATCAATAAAAGAATAAAACCACTCGAGGTAGTGGAAGTCGTGGAAATCAAAATATAAAAGAATAAACCCACTCGCGGTAGTGGCTTTCGTTTAAAGGAATAAAACCACTCGAGGAAGTGGAAGTCGTGGAATCAAATTATAAAAGAATAAAACCACTCAAGGTAGTGGCTTTTCGTTGCAATCAATAAAGGAATAAAACCACTCGTGGAAGTGGAGGTCGTGGTAATCAAATTATAAAAGAATAGACCCACTCGCGCTAGTGGCTTTCGTTGAAATCAATAAAAGAATAAAACCACTCGAGGTAGTGGAAGTCGTGGAGATCAAAATATAAAAGATTAAACCCACTCGCGGTAGTGGCTTTCGTTGGAATCAATAAAAGAATAAAACCACTAGAGGTAGTGGAGTTCGTTGAAATCAAAGTATAAAAGGTTAAAACCACTCGAAGTAGTGGAGTTCGTGGTAATCAAATTATAAATAGAAACACACTTGTGGTAGTGGTTTTCGTTGAATTTAATACTTAAAGGAATAATATCACTCATGATAGGGGTGTTGAGGTCATAAATGAGTAAGGCGGAAGTGATTGTGGGCAATTGCTCACTACTTTCGCAATTGGCAGTAGGTATATTACGTAATTTGGATAATTGTCCTTGTGCTCTGTCCGTTACCTCCAGAGCTACGGATTGTCTGATGGACTTGGATGGAACCCACAGTCATTTCCGGCGGACAATTATCCGAGTGTATTCACAATATTCCAAATTCCTCATTATAATAAATGGGTGCGACAACTGAAGTATGTATATTGATCACTGCGTGTTAACAAGTATATGAGGAGAAGGGGATAATGTGAATGTAGCGAAAATTAAATGAAAGAATGGGAAAATCGTGTAAATCTTAAAGTGAAAAATCGTGTAAATCTTAAAGTGAAAAATCGTGTAAATCATGTATGTTGCGTAGGGCAACAGAAGTGGAAAATCGTATACCAAATCGTATACCAGTTATTCAGCGTTAATAAAATGACCCGTATGTAGCCAAAAATGCTACCAAGACCAATCCACGCTTTCTCGTCTTCTTTCAATCTCTATACGGTAGCAATGTTCAGTGACGTTTTCCATGATAATTGTCATGTTTGTTGTATTATTAATTATAATAATTATACCAGCTTATAAATAATTATATTATACAGCACTCAGCAGCATCAACTTGACGATGATCTGTCTTTTATGTTTCGCATTAACAAGTAATTTCGCAGATTTTGAAGCTAGTCTCCCTTTGTCTCACGGCTGGAGATCGCAGTTTTGGTGCATTATATGATAATTAATTTTATTAAGGATGGTTTGTTCATGATGATGCTCTAATCGGATATTTATAATATTAGCTAACACAATTTCTTTATTTACTTTATAGATAAAGCATCCACATTTTCACATGGATGCGCTAGATTCACCCAATCCCCAGATTTGGAAGAACGGTACGATTATATAGCCTAATTTAAACGGCATTTTTGAATTCCCTTATTTGAGAGCTTTCCAAAAATGTATAATTTTGCTATCATTGGTTGAATACTTTTTTTGGTTATAGTCATGTATGTAAAACTGATGAATTAGGGCAAGTTTACTGTGTAGCAAATAGGGAGAAAGCCAAGGACAATGCAATCGATTAATGATTACAATTGTTACATAATAATTGTCACGTTTGTTGAAACAGAATCTTATAGAATATAAAATAATCTATAAAATGAGAGCAAACTCATGTTTGTACCATACAGGGATGAGGAGTTATTGTAAATTGAACGTAGAACTGGGAACATTTTCTATATTCCCCATAGAGATTGTACACAGCGCCACCGCCACCACCGCCACCGCCACCACCGCCACCGCCACCACCGCCACCGCCGCCACCGCCACCGCCACCACCGCCACCGCCACCACCGCCACCGCCACCACCTGACTTTCACAATATAATAAATCATATCTCAGCCAAACAGTTATAGAAATATCTGATTTATTCACACAATGTAGCTAGATAAATAGGCTTTCAAATGACACCTCAACCATTGCTCTACCACATTTAGTTGTTGAGTTCAAAGAGAGAGATGGATAATTCGTCACCAAAAATGCAACGCCACCACCCTTTTTGGGTGGTGAGTTCAAAACACATAGCCATATGTTAGCATACACAATAATTATTATTCTCTGCCAATATGTATCTGATACTTTCATGCCCCTAGTATTTAATATACAGGGTGAGTCAAAAAGAAGTTGTACGGATTTGAATATTTTTTCCTCAGAAAGAAAAAGAAAATTGACCTAGAACTCAAGCGATATTTTGACGAGAATATTCTTCCGATCATCCGAAAAAAGAATGACTGAAATCGATCATTCCTATCCAGAGTTATAGCTATTTTACTAAAATAACCCATTTTTTTAGCTGTCCACCGATACGTAAAACAGAACAAAGTAAAGAAAATGTTTAAAACTCATCATTATCATATCAGGAAGTAATTGTTTTATTCCTCATAATGCAAAATCATAGAATCCGTCAAAAAGAGTAGGTTAAAGTCTTATTGTAGTCACTGATTATTTATTTTAGGCACACCATTCCCACCTGTGTTTGAAACTCCCGGGCTTTAATCTTATTACAATATGAATGACCGTGGTTACATTTTGCTGCCCACTTAGAGTGGGTAGATATCAAGAGAATTAAGCGTTTCGTGGACAGCTAAAAAAAAAGTTATTTTTTTAAAACAGGCATAGCTCCTGATATAATTGATCGATTTCAATGATTTCTTTTGTCATATGAGCGGAATAAAATTCTTTGAATACGTGTCTCTTTGGTTTGTCAAATTTGTTAAGTCTATTTTTAAACACATATTCATTCCCGCACAACTTCTTTTTGACTCACACTGTATAACCGATACTTAGTTAAGGAACGGGTGGCTCGATTCATCCGATACTTGTTTAAGGAACGGGTGGCTCGATTCATGAGATTAACACACTAACCGAATTCTCGGAATGAGCACCAATATTTGCAATGTTTACCCAATTTGGTCACAAACAAAATTTGGTTAGAGAAGGGGATATACTATTGTTTTCCTCGACAAAAGTAGAACGAGGCATGCAACATAATATGATGTGTTTATTATCGTTGCAATGGTCTAGTTTTGCTCCTGACAATTTTCATGAATGGTTAATGGCAATGAATTGTTGAAATAAAAATAAAACACGAGAGAAAGATCTACTAGCAATCGATTCGTAGTATTTAAAATTACTAGCGATCGATCCGTAATAAATGAGTTCAAAATTGAAATGTTCACACAAATTATTCAGTTTAAGATCAAATTTTTGATTTTTGATAATCGGAGGACCTATTGCAAACGTATTTTCGATACAATTTGTACGAGGCATGCACAAATTGATTTAATACGATTGTGCACATAACAAGCTCAACAAACTTATTTACATGAAGGGACGCGCCAGATGTTTATAACAGGAAAAGTCAATATCAGGATACACTCGGCCGAGTGCACCAATGACGGGTAGCTGAAGAATAGCGCTACCTCGCTAGTAACTGAGGCGTAACCCAACATTTTGAGAGCGCCAATGCGGGGTAAGCTACTAGGCTAATAACTGGCGGGTAATTTACGCTAAATGTTATACCTGACCGGACCCAAGAGTAAGTTGGGGCATAACGTTTTATAGCAGTAGCGTAAATTTGTTGTAAACATTGGAGGGGATGATTCGCTGATGCTGCAGGACCAATTACACTTGCATGCCCAGGGGGGTGTCTATTTGAAGTGGAATGTGACCCCTCATGAGCTGAAAGATGTTTATATTTTTGAAAATCCATTCATGCAATTTTGTGATTTTTTTTTTTTTAAGTCAAAATTTAGATCAACTCCTTTTGCCCATTCAAACACTAATCGCACCGACTTTGGGTCATATTTTGACCAAAATGTACCAATTGTCCAAGGATCTTAAATAATGACTAAATACATAAACTTATTATTGTTTTTATTAATTAAAAACTGATAAAATAAGTTTCAACATTATTGTGAGTGGAAGGGTAGAACTAGAAGAACGAAATAATATTAAAAAAAACATATCGTGCCGTGCGTGGTCTGGGAATCGAACCGGGGTTCCGCGGTTAACAAGCGAAGGACAAGGTGTCCACGCCACGGAAGTATTTGTGTTAAGAGATGTGTTATAATTGTATATAATTGTATCCATCGGGTGCTTGTGTTTGTCATTAAAATTGTGCTTTTTGGTGCAATGTTTGTATGTGCCCCTCGCCCAAAATATGTTTGTAATGTCATGATAGTCCTTATTTTTGAAAAAGCGATAAACAAACTTCGAATTTTTTGGCCATAAAATGGCATCATTTTTTCCGGATCGCAGGCCGACTCCACGTGATTCTTGATTTACACTCACCTATGACCTAGCGAGTGACGACACATTTTTAATATTACGGAGGACCATTCACGCCAGAATTTTACAATAAACTATAGGTTAACACTTGGCATATGCGCCAATTAATTTTGTAAGGGGACGATGCTGATTAATGTGGATATTTACCTCGCTAGTTGCTATTCTGATGTTACTCGCCAGTTATGCTCTAAGAATTACATCGTTAGTAAGTTATGCTACAGTTAGAGCATAACTACTAGGGAGGTAGCTTACCTCCCTATTAAGTTACCCGTCATTGGTGCACTCGGCCGATTGTCTTTTTTGAAATTGTGCGTAAGAGTTCAATTCCATATTTCGGGGAAAATGTGACTGATTTTAGCTGATACTGATTAACTCCACTATATTGCCAACTAAGCCTATACTGCATGCGGTCGTATTACAGTACATGTTTGTTTGTTAATTTTCACCCTTATATTACGGGGCTTGTCCAAGCCCTATTACCAGGCTTGTCCAAGCACTTGTATTTCCAATTGCCATGTATACGTGTGAGACGTGGACCCTAACCAAAGCTGACAAAAACAGAATAGCTGCTTTCGAATGTGGTGTTGGAGGCGTATGCTTCGTATCGTATGGACAATGAGAAGGACCAATGCCAGTATTGAAGAAATAGGGGTGTCTAAACGACTTCTTCATGCTATCAAAACCCAAATGCTGAGCTACTTCGGCCATATCTCACGTCGCAAGGGTAATAACCTAGAGAAGATGATCATGCAAGGCATGATTGAAGGGAAGCGCAAGAGAGGCAGACCTCGTTCCCGGTGGATTGACAAAATAAAGTTGATTTCTGGACACCCGCTCCGTGATTGTTACTCCTTTGCTGAAAATCGTTATTTGTGGCGTAATGTCTGTAAGGTCACGAGCTGTCAGTCATGACAGGACCGAACCAACCAACCAATATTACGGATGGGCTATACTTTTGAAATTATATCATCGAAATCTAATACATGCGATAACAGCTCACCACTTATTCGGTAATGTAACAATCAAAGCATCAGAACATCTTAGTCATCAGAAAAGTATAGTTACATTTCGAAGATTATTCTTTATCTATAAGGCCTATCCCATCACTTCAAAAAATATCGATACATAAAGGAAAATAATGTAAACCCCAGGTCAATTCCCCGTTAAGGTGGACGAACATAGGGATAATAAAAACACACATTAAAAACTGAATAGTAGAGTGTTGCCTATAATTTACAGGATTGCTCTTACCTTGATTTTGCTGTAACAGATGCTAATTTCAGAAAACTGTCATTTTTCCTTTCCTATACCATCGACTATGGATGTAATAGTTGATATCTCAATCAGTCAAGTCCATGTAATATTTAATCAAATACAAAAACTGAAGTTTAAATATATGACGTACGAGTACGTTCAGCTACGCTTTGAATATGTGTGTATAGCTATTCAGCTTAACGGTAACATTACAGATCGCCGTTAATTCTTTGGAGAGAATACACAAGTATACTTATCAATCAAACGTAGCAGAGAATACTTATATTCTTGTGATGAAATGATGCTGTTTTATATTACGTTGTCAATATAAAGATATGGATAATTATCATGTATATCAGGCTTTCTTTCAATCAACTTGCGCAGAACTGCGCAATGGTCAAATGGATGCGCAGCTTATGCGCAAGAGTATAGCCTTTGATGGGTTTTTTTTTCTTCCGCTGTGATTTATATTTGTTTATGGATATTAATTACACGTAATATCAAAAGAGTCTGGTAGAAATAATATTATTCTATCGAATGTCTGATGATACAAGTATTGAAGCACTCCATATGAAACATTCATAAGTTCATTAAATACGACGGCCAATCATGACGAAACAACATGCAGTCAATAAATCAATCGATCAATCAATCAATTAATCAATCAATCAATCAATCAAACAATCAATCAAAAACATTTAGATCCCAGATTCTGGACTTCACTAGGTATTTTAAGTTGCCGAAAGGGGGTGGGGGATTGGTGTCAGGATAGTATAATATATTATATGTATTCCCTCTCTTTCCCTTTTATGAGGAAGCTTTGTATCGAGGGAACGCATGATCATTCAATTCTTTGTCTATATGGTGTGTGAGTGTGTAAGTGGTTTATGAATGGTTGAATGTTTTGTGGGAATAGTGATTCTAGCGTTCCCTATCGCATTACCAGGTTGACAAGCCCCTGGAAAGTGGGGGTGCTGCAGCACCCCCCCCCCCCCTCCCCCCCCCCCCCCCCCCCTCCCATGGTTTTTTTAAGGAGGTGCGGAGCACCCCCTAATATATTTGAAAAAATATACAGTGTCAGTCCAATAATAAGTTAAGGGGTGCGCCCTCTAAGATTTTAAGATTTTTGAAAAAATGTACAGTGTGTGTCCAATAATACTAGGTTCAAGAGCCGGAGCCTTGAGGGAAGGGAAGGGGCAGGCTTACTAATCTATATTGTATTACAAAAAGGGTATTGCACTAAGCAACGATTTAATATGACCAAGTAGAAATTGAACATGTACTGCAAAATTAGTTTCAATTGTTTGATTATTCAAGCATAACAAGATGGCTCTATAACGTTTTCTGGACCATATTAGTAAAAAAAACTTGATTTTGTTACGCGCTTTGCGCATATTAGTTTCAATATTAATTATTCAAGCATAACAAGATGGTTTCAGGAACGTTTTCTGAACAATTTATAGTTGCCAAGACCTCAAATGGGACCATTTTAGTTCAAAAAAGTGGATTTGTTTACGCGCTTGAAACAGATTAGTTTCATTGTTTAATTATTCAGGCATAACAAAATAGCTTCAGGAAAGTTTTCTGGACCATTTTAGTTTTAATGTTTGCATATTTTAGGAACATTTTCTGACCATTTTAGTGCGCCGTATTTCGGTTCAATATTTAATTATTCAAGCATAACAAGATGGCTTCAGGAACGTTTTCTGGACCATTTCAGTTTAATAAACTGAAACATTTTGCGCGATTCGCGCATAATGTTCACTATTTCCTTATTCAAACATAACAAGATGGCTTTAGGAACGTTTTCTGGACCACTTTAGTTACGTATTAGTTTCAATGTTAAATTATTCGAGCATAACAAGATGGCTTCAGGAACGTTTTCTGGACCTTGTTAGTTAACATTGCTTCACCACACATGTTCGTCTCCTACACAGAAAAAGTCATGAGAGACGCTGATGTTAACCAGTATGGGATAAAAGTATATATAATTATTAAACTACGTGGAGAATATATATCTTAGCTTTAACAATTTTGTAAGAGATCGCCTACAGGTAGCTGCAAATGCAGAACGCAACTATACATGTTTATAGCAGTGTTTCTTCAATAGGCTACAAAACGGTGAATTTGCAATTGGTGACGTGTTGTATGCACACAGCAAGACTTATATATGTTTTTGTGACGGTGGCCAATATTTAAATACTTGGGGCCGTATTCTCGTACTAAACACGGTTTTAGCTTAAAACCGTGTTTAACAAAACGCGTGTCTAACTTAAACGTGAGTTTATCCTTTAAACGACGTTTTTAACAAAACACGAGTTTAAACTCTGCAAATCGTTGATTGTATACAGGTATCTAATTCATTGTGGCCCTAATGAGTTACAATAAATATCGACCGAATGCCTTAAATATACGGTACTTTTAAATACTACCCGATCCGCACGTCAGCTTGCACCGGGCACGGTTGAGTGATCATTCAAGGCATACAGTTAGTGCGCGAGTTTAGTTAATCACGCATTAAACGACCCCCGTAGGCCTACCCATGTTTGAAGTTAGACATATTTCGGCGAGTTAGACGCGTGTTTAAGTAAAACAAATGTACGAGGATTGCGTTTAGTCTAAAGTCAAAGTTGGACGTGTGTTTAGCTTAAAACCGTGTTTAACTACGCACGATAATACGGGCCCATGTGTTACAGAACTCTCCAGAGCTAGCCGGTGAATTTGCACAATAAATCGTAAGTTCTATTTATTGTATAGTTTAAAACCTGTGTATCAACCCTATAACTTATGGAACGCATTTCTATTAAAATGAGTGATTAAAATATTTGATCTTTTCATCGCGTATTTATGCTCGAACAGCTTTCATCGACCATTTTTTCACCTGATTTTTTAGATTTCATCGATAAGTACTGATGTAATGTTATCGAAGAAATCTTATCGTATATTTTTCATCGAATACATGTTCTCAAATACATTTTACCGATTGAATTTCATCGAAGACATTTTATCGAAGAAATTTTACCGAATCAATGTCATCGAAAATATTTCATCGTATAAATTTTATCGAGGAAATTTCATCGAATTTATTTTACCGAATGAATGTTATCGAAGAAATTGTATCGAAGAAATTTTACCGAATATGTCATCGAAAATATTTCATCAAATACATTCTATCGAGGAAATTTCATCGAATATATTTTACCGAATGAATTTCATCAATTAAATTGTATCGAAGAAATGTTCCCGAATTAATGTCATCGAAAATATTGCATCGGTCTTTTGTCGTCGATCAGCAGTCATGCGTCAATGACCCCGTCGCGTAAACACGTCATGATTGGGCATACAAGCTATCTTAAAACATGTTTTCGTATGCATGGTATGGCGGGATGTTGAAGAAGATAACAAGTTCTTATCTTACAAGGCCTTATCCTTTTGGGGGGCGAAGCCACCCTATTAGCGTGTGATTGCAAAAACTTACACATTTAGGTCTTTCTAGATTCTTTATAAGTGGGGGCCGCCATGTTTGTAGTCTTTGTAAATTACATGTACCTATGCAGTTTATTTAACAGTCCTGCAGTTTGTGATGGCGTCAAAGCTATATTTGTTTAGTTGATGCATAGACCGTTGATGATTCATTCAGAGAGATGTTTATTGGACTCCCCACAAAGAGACATAATAGCTTATCTTGTTTGACTAAGGAGAAATCTCCCAATTGTTGGGAGTGGGGGGTTGTCTTTTAGGTGGTTAGCTGTGGATGTTTGAGTTTCGGGTTATATATATAATAATAATTCCTGGGTTGATTTATTGAAATGTCAATACGGATAACCATGACCGCGGAATGCCATTTTTCATTAGTATAGTAATTCCTGGACCAATACACCATTTCCCTGGTATTTTGGTTTGCAACAGATGCTTCAGAAAATGGTTACAAAACATGCTTCTTTCTTTTGGATCGCCCCCATTCCATTTCAATGGAATTTTTATTACGATTGCATTAAAATGTGCATTGGATATTCCTACCAGATCATTTCAATTTTTGTTATTACATAGGCGGTTGCCAACGAATAAATTCGTTCACAGAATTGGTTTAATTGATTCACCAAATTGTACGTTTTGTAATGGGAATGTTGAAAGTTTAATTCATTTGTTTTACGAGTGTGAACATGTTAAGAGACCTTGTGTGTAAAAATCAAAGAAGTGGTGGCAGACTTTAAAATATCAATTTCCTTTATACTTTGCACATGTTTAGACCTTTGGTCAACATGTATATATTTGGTGAAAAAATTACCAATATACCTTTGGTTGCCATGGCAACGGCCAATATATGAAATTACCCAATTTTCACTATTTTACCCATTTCACAACTTTAAAAAAGCGTAAGTATTAGGTCATATTTCTGTATAAAGAACATGCATTACAGTCCCCTTCTTTTATACAGTGAAGTAGCCATCCTTGTCCTTTTCAAAAATGATGTCAACATTAAATTTCAATTTTTTAATGTGGGTTAAACCATTTTGTAGAATAGGGGTGTTTTGATTAATTTTAATTATGCAAAAAGTGAAGGTTGTAAAAATGACATAACCCCTAAAGTGGTGCTTTTTTTAAATTAGCCTGTTCAGGGTCAATAGACAGGATGTTGGTCTACATGTTTCAAGAAAAAAAAGTTTCGGTAATTGTTGTACCGGAGAGCAGTGTTGCCAGGAACTTTGCACTTTTTTCGGTTTATTGACATTTAATTCATTGTGAAAAATAGGGATTTTCAGAATTTACTTTCATAGAAAATTCTGATGAGGATTGATATGCATTCAAATGATATTTGTATCAGTTCAGCATTAAGTTGGACATGATTTGATAGTATTTAAACAACAGCGTTGCCAGATTAAACGCCCTCAATGAAGCTGTTGCTCATAACCATTAGTAGGGTCATATTCAGTGATCCAGGGAAAGCAAAGGTAGGTTAAGGGTGGGTTTTGATACTATAGGGTATTTAGAAACAAAATTAGTTCCTATTCCCCTCGCAAAAGTTTGGGCAACTGCAGACAGCTGGGATACAGCAATATCCAAAATGGCCGCCAGAGGCCATTTTGAAATGTAGAAAATGTTATGACTTCTAGACATAAACCTGGAGACATGATTGATATAATGATATGTGTATGTTAATTATGCCTATGAATCTATTACGGTGGATAGTTTATAATTTTTATAATTCAGCATGAAATCCAAGATGGCTGCTGGCAGCCATCTTGGAATTGATGAAATCCTATAATTTCTGTGTCTTTTTTGACTAACTTTATGCCCTGGAATCCAAAACAGTGATTATTGTATTATTATGGTATGCCTTCAACATTATAATTCCAAGAAGAATGACACTTGTATATCTAGATTTTCATATGAGTGCACACCACCAAATCATATTTTGCGTTCTGGCAAAATCCGGCAGTGTTTGAAATCAAGAAAGACCCCACCATAAGTCTAAATTTAACATCCTAGAAAAGGTAAAAATTGCTGTAAATGTACCTTAATGTTTCATAATTTGGCATTTGTAGGTTATTTCTTCCATATTAGGCCCGAAATCTCTAGCTTTTTCATGAATGTTATTATTTAACATGATGTCACTGTTTCCACCAATTTAGAGCAAAACAAATCCCGGATCTTAGAATATAGGCAGCCTATCGTACCTAAGATAGATATCATTGGCCCGTAGCGGGGGGAAATCCCGGTTAACCCCCACAAAAGGGATTGTTTTTAAGCAGAAGACATCTTGATCTTCAATAAAAACAATGATTTGAATGAACCAGTTAGCTCTTTAAGGTGAGACAAATTAACACGAACTTGACCTCTAAACCACACAAAGCAATAAGGTACTTATTTGGTGGTGTGGGACCATATCGGCCGAACCATTCAACCTAGAAACACAATAGATGTTGCTCTTGAATAATTTAATGTTCATGAAATCTGTCTAGGATTCCCTGTAAGAGTTAATTATTCTCACCATGGATATCAAAGAAAGCCACCAACAACCATTTTAGAACATTTATGGTGCATTTCTTTTGAGCCAAACTAACTTAGTGATGATGAAAGGGTATCATAATGGACTATGAGAAATCCATTACAGAGGCAAACGGGTGTCAATCATTTTGAGATCATGTTTAGTATAAAAGCATCCATGGGTGGATTCAAGTTACAGAAGTCAGCTGTTGCTAGCAAACTTGAATTGTCTTGGCAAGTTTAAAATGTAGCAAGGCAAAACAGAAAGAAAAATCACGTGTGTTAAATGAAGATAGCAGACCCCGAATTCGCCCCTCTTCTGATGCTACCAGGATTTTTGTGCCTCTATTGAAACATCAAGCTGGTGATAATTCCGTTCATGTCTTTTCACTAGATCGTAATTTGGCAAATCTGTATCTATATTGACTTTTGCGCTTCAATTGTGTTTTGCCTTTTACTCATTTATATAGTTTGTTAATTTGTTATGGTATTTTATGGTTGTAAAGGTTGTGCGTTTTCTTAATTTTTAATTTTTAATTTATTGATTTTATCTTTGTGCGGCGCATTGAGTTTCCTTGCGGTTTGAAATGCGTCCTTTAAATGCCTGTTTATTATTATCATTATTATGTGGCCCCGACTTTGGAATCAGCTCCCGGTCAGCATCAGAGAGGCCCGTCCGTCTATCTTCAAACGCCGGTTAAAAACGAATTTGTTTCCCAAGTACTGATTTCTTATCTTTGCATGATGACTTGTGTATATTATTTTCTTTGCATTTTTCTTGTATATAATGGTGTTTGATATTGTTAAGCGCTGTATTGTGTTCTTTGTAGAGCGCTTTTTAAATGCTTGTTATTATACTATTATTAAAACATAGTAGCTATTTTTTTAAAAGTATTCTACCACACACTTTCTTATAAAGAAGATGGGTGGATGCAAACTGTAATTGGTCAGTATGGTTTGGCTTTCAATATACCAACACTGACAGAATGCGATCCTTATTCAGTATCACAAGACAATTCAACGAGGGAATGTACTTTGGGATCATTAATGAGGATCACTACGTGAACCAGTAGAAGATCACCACATTTTTTATGCAACGTTGGTTTAATTTGGCACACACACCAATGTTCTGGATGGTTGAAACACTATATTCTTAACCCTAACAGTCCTAAATACTACGAATTATTACGCAAAATCCTCTCCCCAAGCTAAAATGTAGGCACCAAATTGCTACCCGGGCAAGCTCTTGTGTGTTAGCTCAGTTAGGAGCGCGCGTGGGGCGTGCAGAAGGTCCGCGGATCGAATCAGGGTCGGACCGCGGTGGTTTGTTTGTTCAAAATCCCTCAATGTTTCCCCCTCCTGATCCACACCAAAATATCTCCGTCGGGGTAAGGGTTAAAAACCAAAAACGAAACTAGAGTGATGCATTGTATTGCATTCTTCTGAAGTTTTTTATCGTTAAAAACTAAAATTTGTAAAGTAAAATTTGTTTATTAAAGCAGGTGTTTTATCATACTTTTTATTTGTCCTTATAACATTTGCAACAATTATTCGTGGTCAACAACAGTACAGGATTTTGTAACTGAAATCCACCCATGCTTTTGGGGCTTTTATACTGAAAATGATTGAAAAACTTGCCTCTGGAATGTATTCAGCATTGTGGAATTATTGAAGAAATGCCCCTTTATCATATTTAAGAACATCATAACATTTCTAAAATAGTCGTCAAGTAGCCATCTTGAATCTTTCATAATGAGTACAATTAACCCATACATGTCATTAAATACTAGTAGGTTTTAGAATAATTTCATATAAATAAGATGAGAGCAACATCTTCATTATGTTTCTAGGTTATATTTCATGCTGGAAACAACTTCACTTCAGAATAATAAAATAACTACTGTATATAGGATTCCAAGGAATAACGTTAGTCAAAACAGACACCTAAATAACGTGTCCTGGTTAAGGTGTTCAAATGTTATGTGATTTTATCAATTCCAAGATGGCCGCTGAGCCATCTTGTATTCCATGCTGAATACAGCCTCCAAATCATAAAATAACCACCGTATTAGATTCCTAGTCATAAAATTAGTCAAAAGGGATACCTCAATCTTGTCTCTGGGTTAATGTGTCCAGAAGTTATGTGATTTTCTAAATTCCAAGATGGCTTCTGGGGGCCATTTTGGATATTGCTACAAAACATATGCTGCAGAACAGTCTTAAGAATGGGTCATTGCTTGAAAATAAGTGTTTAAAGGTACTTTGTGATGCTTGGTTTCCTGTTAAAACATTCGTAGGGGCTCATTTCCCTCAAAAAAACCACTGTTATTTTATGGGAAAATGTCAAACTTTCAGGCAACACTGTTCGCCTCTGTCAAAATTACCGAAACTTTTTTTTGTTTATTTAGGTAAAGTACAACCGAGTCTAGCCACATTGATAATATAAATTTTTAAAAAGCACCACTTTGGGGTTTACAGCTCGTTGAACATTGCTATATTTCAGGAAATAAATATTTACAAAAAACACCCCTATTTCAAACAATGGTATAACCCAAGTAGGCCATGATGGTTGTTTGAGAACTGCATTTCTAGAAAGCTTATGTGTTGCAAATCATGTGGTGTGACTGTCAAGTTCTACCTCTACTTTCCCTACATATGGTGAATCTTAAAAGTTTGAAATATTTTAGCCTTATAAAAGTGCTGAAATAGGCCAAAACGTGTCCTTTTGATATTTTGGCCGTTGCTATGGTAACGAACGTCCAGCGGTGACCTAATTTGGATTTTTATAGACTCTGACCAATGCTGCACCCTGACATTAAAAAATAAAAAATAAAAAAAAATTGAAGTCTGCCAACATTTTTTGATTTTCTTTGATTGGTACGCAAAGTTGCTCTTAAACGTTTTTAGACTAATGTTGAGATCTTTTTAAATATTATTTTTGGAATTGATTTCAGCTTAACAACATTTTTAAAAATGTTTGGATATAATATTGTTGATCCGGACCCTTTACTAAATTATATTATATTATTGGGGAAACTGTACGTATACAGAAAAAGATGTGCAGGTTTACGGCCGATTTTTCAAGTGTTTAACCCTAACTCCCACGGCTATGTTTTTGCGTGTATCGGGGGAGGGGGAAAAAGTACAATTGTTTTAACCCGAAAAATCACCGAGCACCCCCGGGATTCGATCCCGGAACCATTCGCACCCCAGTCTGTTCCCCTATCAACTGAGCTAACTCCCCAGCGCATATGCGGCCACAAACTTCGTGGCCACATATGCCTGCGGTAGGTGACGTAATCGAGCCACTGCAGCAGCACGCGCGTGGAGATAGTTTTATTTTGGATGATTTTGTATGGTCTAGTGGGGTTAGGGTTATGGAACATTGAAAAATTGTGTGTTGTATGGAACATTGAAAAATTGTGTGTTTTATGGGCTTAGTTCATTTTTATGTTCCAAGGTTGAAAATCATTGCCATTGGAAAGGGAAAATTATATAAACACAATAAAAATGGGGTTTATATAAAAGGTGGAAAGACAATAATTAAATACAGACTGTACTTTATTATATAGAGAATATTAAAACTAAATGTTCATATATATTATTGTTTCCTGTATGACAAATGCAAATAAATAGTTGGTGCGCCGGCATCAACAAAAAGAAAAAAAGAAAGAAAAAACAATCACTATTTTTCATGTTTGAAACCCAGAATAATTGTTACAATGGAGTAAAAATCTGTTGGGGTTAGGTTTATGTTTGATTTCCTGTTTGAATTAAGCAAATTCTGATACTTGTTGAAGAGATGAAGAACATTTTGTGATTTTGGGTTTGAGACTGGGAGGCTTGATATCTCCCAGCACTATATCTGGGTGGATCCACTAGCCTAAATGAGTACTTGTGGCCAATGAAATACAAGGGGTGTGTCAGAGACATCCATTCAGCATCAAGTAAAAGTGTTGTCTATTGTAAAAATGTTTTTGTATTGATGGGCGGCACAACGATACCATGTGATTTTTGTTATAGGGGGGTTTGGTGTGAGGTGGGGGTATAAGGAGGGCGTTTGTGATGGGAAGGGGATTAGTGATGGGATGGTATTTGTGGTTGGGAGGGGGTTAGTGATGGGGAGGGTGTTTGTGGTTGGGGAGGGGGTTAGTGGTAGGGAGGGGTTGTGGTGGAAGGCAGGGGTTTGTGGTGGCGAATGGGGATGGGATGGCCCTGGGGAGAGGGTTTGTGGTGGGGGAGATGTTCGTTCGGTGGGGTTCGGAAGGGAGGGGTTTAGGGGATGGTGGCGTGGAGGAATGGGGTGGGGTTGGTGGGTAGGTTGTTTGAGGTGGGGGAGGAATTTTTGGTGGGGGAGGTGTTTTGTGGTGGGGGAAGGGGTTTGTGGTGGGGCTGGGAAGGGAAGGGGTTTTATGGTGGGGGATTGTGATGGGGAGGGGGTTGTTGTGGCGTGGATGCATGGGGTGGGGAGGGTAGGCCGAGGGGGGTAAGCTGTGGGGTGGGTGGGGTGTTTGTGGTGGGAGAGGGGTTTTGTGGTGGGGGAGGGGTTTTGTGAATGGGAGGGGTTTTGTGGTGGGGAGGGAAGGTTGTAGGGGTGGTTTGGATGTGGAGGGGGCATTGTGGGAAGGTGGAGTAGGTTTGTGGTTGGGGTTGAGTGGGTTTTTGGTGGGATGGGGTGGGAGGGGTTTGTGGTGGGGGAGGGAATTGGTATGTGCTTGGATGGTGTTTTGGGGGGCCAAACATTACTAACATGATTTAATCTATTTGTTTGTGCTAATATAATCAAACATCTTGAAAATATTTAAATATTAATAATTATTTATATCAAATTACATTTTTGAATACCAAATCAAATTCTTCATCTTATCCATTTTTAATATTACAAACAGTCAAAATTGTAACTACATGTGATGAATGAGATTGTATTTGGTATCCTCATCATTAAACAAGGTGAGTTTTGCTATGTCAATATCCAACACTTATCATTTCAATCAAATCTTGAAACAAATCAAAAAATCAAAAATGATTGATTTGCGGTGGCAAAATGACTGAAATTTAATTTATTTTCCATTCCAGTAAAACAAATTATTTTTAATATTACAAACAGTCAAAATTGTGACTACATGTGATGAATGAGATTGTATTTGGTATCCTCATCATTAAACAAGGTGAGTTTTGCTATGTCGATATCCAACAATTATCATTTCAATCAAATCTTGAAACAAATCAAAAAATCAAAAATGATTGATTTGTGGTGGCAAAATGACTGAAATTTAATTATTTCCATTCCAGTAATTTAAACAAATTATTTTTAGAAGCTTCACAAAATATTTAGGTATTAGTAAAGCTATTAGTACTAATTCCTGTTTGTTAATGTAATAGTGCACTTTCAATGAAAGCTTGAAAATGAAATTTCAAAAATAGTTTTTGACAAAAATAACTGAAATTGCATCTTTTTTCTAGTAAAACGTAACCATAAATTGTTTTGAAGCGACGCAAAATAGTTTTGTATCAAGTTCAGCTATCGATATATAAAGGATAGAAGATGCCATTTTGTGTGTGGTAGCGCTACTTAGTTTGGATTAACTGTAAATACTGGCAAAATGTCCACTTGCCACAAAATGACTGAAATTTCATCATTTTTCTGGCAAAACGCAACCAAGAATTTTGTTGAAGCGCCACGAAATATTTAGGTATTGAGTTAAACAATTGATATATGAAGGGTAGAATATGCCATTTTTTTGTGTGTGGAAGCGCTACTTTAGGATTAACTGTAAATACTGGCAAAAACGCAACCAAGAATTTTGTTGAAGCGACACGAAATATTTAGGTATTGAGTTAAACAATTAATATATGAAGGGTAGAATATCCCATTTTGTGTGTGTGGAAGCGCTACTTTAGGATTAACTGTAAATACTAGCAAATATGCCCACAACAGGAATGGTCAAATGGGGTCAAATTATGCCATCTGTCGATGGTTCTTAAACCAAACTGCGGGTTCCAATGGTAGATTCTGAAACGTTAAATAAAGCGCCGAGTGAATCCCATGTCACAAAAAGTTGACAAATCTTCAGCATTTTTATCGCAACGCGAGCTCTACCCACCTCGAAAAGACCATGAAATTTGTGCGATGAAATTTGTGCGATAACATTTGTTCGATAACATTTGTTCGATAACATTTGTTCAATAACATTTGTTCGATGACATTTCATCGACGACATACTCGACGACATTTCATCGATGACATTTTCTCGATGACATTTTCTCGATGACATTTGTTCGATGACATTTACTCGATCAAATTTACTCGATCAAATATTTTCGATGACATTTATTTGGTAAAATTTACTCGATGTAATTTGTTCGATGAAATTTATTCGATGAAATTTACTCAATAAAATTTACTCGAAGAAATGTATTTGGTAAAATGTTTTCGGTGGAATTTTCAATAAAATGTTCGAAGAATGAAGTAAAAAGATGATCGATGAAAGATGTTCGATAATAAATACGTGATGAAAACACCAAATGTATTTTAAATCACTAATTTTAATAGAAATGCGTTCCATAATAACTTGCACGAGCATACAGTTGAATAAATATTTTAATCATACTTTTATGTGTATCAATCAAGCAATGTGTTTTACATGGTATTGATTATTGAGTAATAAACAATGCAGTTGCCATTTATAATCCTCGTGGGTGAAATTAAGTGTTTATACAGTCAGTTGTCCGGTCACTTATTCAGCGTCATTTGATCCCTGATTGTAGTCCCGAGGTCAAGCTAAAGTAGCTTCGAGATTTCGCGTGACTACGGTCTTCTTGCGCGAACAGCTGATCGACCTGCTGTCAAGAATGCCCAGATGTAGCAGAATTTGCAAAACATGGCAGTGTAAATGCATGTAGGAAAATTCTCTACATTTACATAACAACTTCGACTACTTTATCGCAAAATATCGCAATGCTATGCCAGATCAAAAAAATGGGAAGACTTTTGTCGTTATTTTGCAGTAACTCGTATCATTTTAGTAGACAAATCTTTCTTCCGGTAAATAATTTAAATCTGACAAGCTGACGATGACAAAAAGGCAATGAGCTGTAAAATGATGCCAAATTCGTCGGGGACGTGAATACATGAAAGATCAAGAAAGACGATAGAAAATGGGTTCAAATCTTGCGAGATTTCATAAATGTTCGGAATTTCAAAGAAATCTATTCATAATTACGTGCTGTTGATCAGGTTAGCATTGTTATGGGAGAAGCTATGCATACAGCTCGAAGAGTGTCGAACCATTGTTGGGTAGTCGGGCGTATAGCGTTCAGATAAAAACATTGCCTGGGGAGGCCACGCGGCACACAGTACATGTAATAATTATATGGCGAACGGGAAAACATATAGCTGAATAAATACAAGTTTGCATTTTTAGTTGACAATTCTTTCTTCCGCATCAAATGATTTCACGTTCACTACATTTTTTGTAGGTATGGCTTCGATCTTTTACGTCATATGTTTAAAATTACGGTCCAATATCTAGAATTCGAGTAAAATCGCTTTTATTTATTTATGTGTGATTTATGACCAGATTTATGCCTCAAAATCTTTTTTTTCTTCAAAATCAAGATCGATTTTCATGGGAATAAGACTTTCCTCAACCAATATTTTTAATATTTGAAAAGATTGTACAAATATTAACCACACAATCATAATTTTAAAACTTGTAGTTTTGCGTATCGCAAAAGGTCACTTGATTTTTTTTCGGTTTCTGTAGACGAGAAAATAAAGCGCTTTTGAGTGACCGGACAACTGACTATTATATAAATGTGAGTGGTTAATGAAATAACATCACACATTGTGTATTGAACGTTAAGACTGGTGCATCAGCAATAAATGAATCTTGCTAGGCTTCAGCCTTTGTTTGAATTGAAATCAAATGCGTTCCGTGGTTATATAACTTTTGAATTACCGACGGTTCACTCGCTATTGCTTTAGTTGTTATCCTACATGTTAAATTGGTAATGTCCCGGTTAATGCTCCCATACACGGTGCAGTTTGTCATCAGCACAGGCCTATGATATTTCCAAGCCTATCTGGTGTTACAGTATACGAGGCCTACTAGGAGTAGGAATATAGGTAGAGCCAGGGCTAGGCTTAATTCTGATTTCTGTATGACGCTGCTTCCAACAAAGGCTTAATAATGATTGAATTATCAATCCATGCAACTCGATATAGTGGTATATTGTCGGGCATAGAAGAGCTCACATTATCAGTGGTACAGGAAAGAGTGTGGCAATGCAATGCGCCATTCCTTCTATTTTTTGCTACTCGCTTGCATCGATTGTGCAATTTGAATGAAGCAATGCTTGGAAAAACAAAAGTGGAAGCGTTGCTTTTTACTCTTATTCTAAAACTCGCAGACTCTGCAGAGATTGTTTTTATTCCTTACAAGAAACCAAATAGGCCTACGTAATTAATAGTTTTGAGTGAAAACTATCCATTTTAAATGTATGAATGGTAGAGTGAGTTGCAAATGAAAATGTAAACAAATAAACGTTATTGACTGTGGGCGAGAAAGTAGTTCCAAAGATTGCTTGATACGCCGTTGCTATGGACTGACGCAAGCGCCGCCGTCGGACGCACTGCTAAACGTTAGCGCCACCTACTCATGTTATGTTGTCTCATCTAAATGTCGCCTATTATTCTGAGAACTAATGGGATTGCTTAAACTCTCTAAGCTGTTTAAGAATTGGAAATATAACCCGATTTCCAGATCTGGACATTTGCCTGGACTGTTAAAGGGGCACTGAAAGATACGTATGGGAGTGCGCCCTCAATTTGTACCTACGTAATACTTAGGCTTATACTAACTACCAGCTAGCTACCAGCTAGGGTGGTTTAAAAACTGACTGTAAGTAGCGCAACTCCAACCTTCTGCTCTAACACAAATTACTCCTTTCCTCTATTTCCCATCTTGCTCCTTACTCTGCATGCCTCTCCTATGCACCTTTTTCCATGCTTTGCTTTACTCTAGGTTGTAGATACAGGAGGCATTTCCATCAGTCGTCCTGTCCCTAATCGCTTCTCTTGCAGTTACCCATCTCCACGTCCTCGAAGACTAAATGATCTCAAGCTTAATGTCAAAAAGACAAAACTGCTAACAACTAGAGAAGAACAGCCCGTGCATAATATATCAATCGATGGTGAGGATGTTGAACAAGTTAGTCGCTTCAAATACCTAGGCTCTGTGAAAACCACATCTGCTAGTTGCACAGCTGATATAAGAGCTAGAATCAGAATGGCCAAGGGAAGGATGATAGAACTCCAGGACCTATGAAATGACCGCAACCTCACATCAAACCGTAAAAACAAATATTGTAAAAGCATTGGTATGGAGCGTGCTCCTTTACGGTCTGGAGGAATGGACTCTAACCAAAGCAGATGAAACTCGCATATAGCTGCTGAAATGTGGATCTGGAGAAGAATGTTAAGAGTTAACTGGAAGGAGAAAAAACCAGCATAAGTATCCTGAAAGAACTTGGTCTAAAGAGTCAACCGCTAGGAGAGCTTATCAAAAGAAAGCTGGCCTACTTCGGGCACATCTGGTAGATTACTGGCACTCCACATCATTGAAGGGAAAGTGGAAGGCAGCAGGAAAAAAGGTCGTCAAAGGAAAGATTATACGGAGATGTGATCGTATGGCAGCCAATCGTCACAACTGACGGAGGCCTTTCATTAGGCCTAAATAAATGGTTTGATTGGCCTAACATGACAAAAACAAATAGGGTAGGTCGGTCGGGATTTCTTTTTAATCACCTACTTTGGGGACTTACATTTCTTTTTTTCTTCTTTTTGTTTCACTCCCTCAAAATAATTTTAAAAATATTCAGGGTCGGCGATGTATTTAGGGTCGGTCGGGTTAGGCCAATCAAACATTTTTTTTTTAGGCCTTAGTGTCTCTCTCTCTTTTTAGTGTGTTTATAAACCAAGCCAAAGTTTATTAAAGATAAATGTAAATATTCATAGCAAGGAGAGCTTTCCTAGGCCATTCAAACATGCTAAAACCCAACAGTTTTTCTGAACCCCCGCAAAGGGCTTCGCCCCTGGACCCCACGCCGTAGTGGTGAATACTTACAAATGTACAGCACCCCCATACAAAATATACTTCCAAGGGCCTGCAGGTTGACTAGCTAACCGACGTTGAGGAGAACAGACGTGCAGATCGTGTTGCGATCTTTAATATAATTATTAAACTACGTGGAGAATATATATCTCAGCTTTAACAATTTTGTAAGAGATCGCCTACAGGTAGCTGCCAAATGCAGAATGCAACTATACATGTTTATAGCAAGTGTTTCTTCAATAGGCTACAAAACGGTGAAATCGCAATTGGTGACGTGTTATATGCACACAGCAAGACTTTTATATGTTTTTTGTGACGGTGGCCAATATTTAAATACTTGGGGCCGTATTCTCGTACTAAACACGGTTTTAGCTTAAAACCGTGTTTAACTAAACGCGTGTCTAACTTAAACGTGAGTTTATCCCTTAAACGACGTGTTTAACAAAACACGAATTTAAACTCTGCACATCGTTGATTGTATAAAGGTATCTAATTCATTGTGGCCCTAATGAATTAAAATAAATATCGACCGAATGCCTTAAATATACGGTACTTTTAAAGACTACCCGATCCGTACGTCAGCTTGCACCGGGCGCGGTTGAGTGATCATTCAAGGCATACAGTTATTGCGCGAGTTTAGCTAAACACGCATTAAACTACCCTCGTACCCGTGTTTAAAGTTAGACACATTTCGGAGAGTTAGACGCGTGTTTAAGTAAAACAAATGTACGAGAATTGCGTTTAGTTAAATGCTGTGTCTAAAAGTCAAAATTAGACGCGTGTTTAGTTTAAAACCGTGTTTAACTACGCACGAGAATATGGGCCCATGTGTTACAGAACTCTCCAGAGCTAGCCGGTGAATTTGCACAATAAATCGTAAGTTCTATTTATTGTATAGTTTAAAACCTGTGTATCAACCCTATAACTTATGGAACGCATTTCTATTAAAATGAGTGATTAAAATATTTGATCTTTGCATCGCGTATTTATGCTCGAACAGCTTTCATCGACCGTTTTTTCACCTGATTTTTGAGATTTCATCGATAAGAAGTACTGATGTAATGTTATCCAAGAAATTTTATCGTATATTTTTCATCGAATACATGTTCTCAAATACATTTTACCGATTGAATTTCATCGAAGACATTTTATCGATGAAATTTTACCGAATCAATGTCATCGAAAATATTTCATCGTATAAATTTTATCGAGGAAATTTCATCGAATTTATTTCACCGAATGAATTTTATCGAAGAAATTGTATCGAAGACATTTTACCGAATATGTCATCGAAAATATTTCATCAAATACATTCTATCGAGGAAATGTCATCGAATATATTTTACCGAATGAATTTCATCAATTAAATTGTATCGAAGACATTTTCCCGAATCAATGTCATCGAAAATATTGCATCGGTCTTTTGTCGTCAATGACCCCCGTCGCGTAAACACATGGGAGCACTGTACCAAATCAATGCGCAATTCGTGTAATCCTATAATAGTTCCGGAAAAGCACGAAGACTAGGCTTGTAAATGTGAGGTTTTCGGGCAATTTGTTTCTCCGGGGATGGTATGTTTGTATTTAAATGAACGAATGGGACCTACCCGTTGCACATACAATGATAAAATACGATATTTTTAATTTATCGACCTAAATAGTGCCCAGGGCGTAAGCACCTGCCTAAATGGTGAACAGGCATGCCAGAAAACGTGAAAAAGTGAGGGCGCTGTGTGAAGGTCCGTAGCGGAAAATTTAGGTTAATAACCCCACATGAAACAAGGCTTAAATTAAAGTTGAGATGTTGCTGAAAATGGTGATAGGTGACAAGTATGCAATAAATGTAACCGGAGGGTAGAAAAGGTGTCTTGAAATATGGCACTTTTACACGTATTTCAATGAGAAAGATATTTGGTGTGGTGCTCCCACATCATGATTGGGCATACAAGCTATCTTTAACATGTTTTCGTATGCATGGTATAGGATGTTGAAGAAGATAACAAGTTTAATCAAATATGATAGTTAACTTTTAAGAACACAATAAAATACAATTGTAATTAACAGATTTGATGCATGAATATTTCTGTGCAATGTTCAATGTTGCTTCAGTCCTAGCAGGTGGCCAAATTGTCCCACCGATTTAGTGGGCAAATTTGGCCACCAACACAAAATGCGTAATAAATTTTTAAAATTCAAGTGCGAACGTCCCGAAAAAACAATTCAAAAGTGGGAAAATAATATTCAAGTTAATGAAGAAATGTGGCCTTATCTTTTTACGATTGCATTCAAATATGTGTGGTGGCATGGGAAAACCCTTCACATGGTCATTTTCTAGCAACTTGTTTTTTTGCTTTGCCAGAGAGCTTCATACTCTACTGAGTATAGGACTGTTTAAATGTTTCAGAAATTCCATCTAGAACTACAGTTACAGTATTTTAAAGTCAGCAAGTTTAAACGCAACACTAAAATTGAAACTAACAATTCAAAGGTGTACACAAAATCTTTTAATTACTCTAATAATAATAAAACTACATTGTTATATCACACAGAATAGCTTGTCATATGAAAAGGACTTTTGATATGAACCTAGTTTTTTGCGATATTATTAACAATTGTAAGTTCTTCACTTTCAAAATCTTTACAATGCATTGTCGGAATTTACACGTGGTTACCATGGTAACAATGTCATTTTACGTAAACATAGCATTTTACACATAAAATTTGATAAACAAGGTTCAGAAAAGTACTAAAATAAACTTAACATCTGGAATTTTGCATAAAAAACTCCTGGAGACTAAAGTTCAAGGTATAATCTCTATCTTAGGACCAAAGTTGGAAAATTGACTTGGAACTCATTTGTTAGGAATATTTTTGTATGACCCAGATATCTCAATATTAACACTAGCGACTTCCGACGGGTTTTCCCATACCACCACACATATGTGCATTGGATATTCCTACCAGATCATTTCAATTTTTGTTGTTACATAGGCGGTTACCAACGAATAAATTCGTTCATAGAATTGGTTTAATTGATTCACCAAATTGTACGTTTGGTAATGGGAATGTTGAAAGTTTAATTCATTTGTTTTACGAGTGTGAACATGTTAAACGTTTTTGGACTAGTGTTGAGATCTTTTTAAATATCATTTTTGGAATTGATTTCAACTTAACAACATTTTCAATAATGTTTGGATACAATATTGTTGATCCGGACCTTTTACTAAATTATATTATATTATTGGGAAAACTGTACGCATACAGAAAAAGATGTGCAGGTTTACGGCCGATTGTTCAAGTGTTTGGGCTTAGTTCATTTTATGTTCCAAGTTGAAAATCATATTGCCATTGGAAAGGGAAGATTATATAAACACAATAAAAATGGGGTTTATATAAAAGGTGGAAAGACAATAATTAAATACTGTACTTTATTATATAGAGAATATTAAAACTAAATGTTCATATATATTATTGTTTCCTGTATGACAAATGAAAATGAATAGTTGGTGCGCCGGCATCAACAAAAAGAAAAAAAGAAAGAAGAAAAAAAATCCCTATTTTTCATGTTTGAAACCCAAAATAATTGTTCCAATGGAGTAAAAATCTGTTGGGGTTAGGTTTATGTATGATTTCCTGTTTGAATTAAGCAAATTCTGATACTTGTTGAAGAGATGAAGAACATTTTGTGATTTTGGGTTTGAGACTGAGAGGCTTGATATCTCCCAGCACTATATCTGGGTGGATCCACTAGCCTAAATGAGTACTTGTGGCCAATGAAACACAATGGGTGTATCAGAGACATCCATTCAGCATCAAGTAAAAGTGTTGTCTATTGTAAAAAAGTTTTTGTAGTGATGGGCGGCGCAACGATACCATCACCCACAACACTGATAGGATGGGTGATTGTGATGGGGAGGGGTTGTGGTGGCGTGGATGCATGGGGTGGGGAGGGTAGGCCGAGGGGGGTAAGCTGTGGGTTGGGTGGAGTGTTTGTGGTGGGAAAGGGGTTTTGTGGTGGGGGAGGGGTTTTGTGAATGGGAGGGGTTTTGTGGTGGGGAGGGGAGGTTGTAGGGGTAGTTTGGATGTGGAGGGGGCATTGTGGGAAGGTGGAGTAGGTTTGTGCTTGGGTGGGTTTGTGGTGGGATGGGGGTGGGAGGGGTTTGTGGTGGGGGAGGGAATTGGTATTGGAGTGGTTGTGAAGGGGAGGGGTTTAGGGGGTGGTGGCGTGGAGGAATGGAGTGGGGTGGGTGGGTAGGGTGTTTGTGGTGGGGAGGAATATTTTGGTGGGGGAGATGTTTTGTGGTGGGGGAAGGGGTTTGTGGTGGGGCTGGGAAGGGCAGAGGGTTTTGGATGTGGAGGGGGCATTGTGGGAAGGTGGAGTAGGTTTGTGCTTGGGTGGGTTTGTGGTGGGATGGGGTGGGAGGGGTTTGTGGTGGGGGAGGGAATTGGTAGTGGAGTGGTTGTGAAGGGGAGGGGTTTAGGGGGTGGTGGCGTGGAGGAATGGAGTGGGGTGGGTGGGTAGGGTGTTTGTGGTGGGGAGGAATATTTTGGTTGGGGAGATGTTTTGTGGTGGGGGAAGGGGTTTGTGGTGGGGCTGGGAAGGGAAGAGGGTTTAGGGTGGGTGATTGTGATGGGGAGGGGTTGTGGTGGCGTGGATGCATGGGGTGGGGAGGGTAGGCCGAGGGGGTAAGCTGTGGGTTGGGTGGAGTGTTTGTGGTGGGAAAGGGGTTTTGTGGTGGGGGAGGGGTTTTGTGAATGGGAGGGGTTTTGTGGTGGGGAGGGGAGGTTGTAGGGGTAGGTTGGATGTGGAGGGGGCATTGTGGGAAGGTGGAGTAGGTTTGTGCTTGGGTGGGTTTGTGGTGGGATGGGGTGGGAGGGGTTTGTGGTGGGGGAGGGAATTGGTATGTGCTTAGATGGTGTTTTTTGGGCCAAACATTACTAACATGATTTAATCTATTTGTTTGTGCTAATATAATAACACATCTTGAAAATATTTAAATATTAATAATTATTTATATCAAATTACATTTTTGAATACCAAATCAAATTCTTCATCTTATCCATTTTTAATATTACAAACAGTCAAATTTGTGACTACATGTGATGAATGAGATTGTATTTGGTATCCTCATCATTAAACAAGGTGAGTTTTGCTATGTCAATATCCAACAATTACCATTTCAATCAAATCTTGAAACAAATCAAAAAATCAAAAATGATTGATTTGCGGTGGCAAAATGACTGAAATTTAATTTATTTTCCATTCCAGTAAAACAAATTATTTTTAATATTACATTTTTAATATTACAAACAGTCAAAATTGTGACTACATGTGATGAATGAGATTGTATTTGGTATCCTCATCATTAAACAAGGTGAGTTTTGCTATGTCAATATCCAACAATTATCATTTCAATCAAATCTTGAAACAAATCAAAAAATCAAAAATGATAGATTTGTGGTGGCAAAATGACTGAAATTTAATTTATTTTCCATTCCAGTAATTTAAACAAATTATTTTTAGAAGCTTCACAAAATATTTAGGTATTAGTAAAGCTATTAGTATTAATCCCTGTTTGTCCATGTAATAGTGCACTTTCAATGCAAGCTTGAAAATTAAATTTCAAAAATAGTTTTCCCAAAAATAACTGAAATTGCATCTTTTTTCTAGTAAAACGTAACCATGAATTGTTTTGAAGCGACGCAAAATATTTTTGTATCAAGTTCAGCTATCGATATATAAAGGATAGAAGATGCCATTTTGTGTGTGGTAGCGCTACTTAGTTTGGATTAACTGTAAATACTGGCAAAATGTCCACTTGCCACAAAATGACTGAAATTTCATCATTTTTCTGGCAAAAACGCAACCAAGAATTTTGTTGAAGCGACACGAAATATTTAGGTATTGAGTTAAACAATTGATATATGAAGGGTAGAATATGCCATTTTTGTGTGTGTGGAAGCGCTACTTTAGGATTAACTGTAAATACTGGCAAATATGCCCACTTAGGGGGCATATTTGCCAGTGCACTGGCAAATTTGCCAGGGCTGGACAATTTGGCCACCTGCAAGGAATGGTCAAATGGGGTCAAATTATGCCATCTGTGTATGGTTCCAAACTGCGGGTTCCAATAGTAGATTCTGATACGTTAAATAACGCGCGCCGAGTGAATCCCATGTCACAAAAAGTTGACAAATCTTCAGCATTTTATCGCAACGCGAGCTCTACCACCTCGACCGGCTACATGTACAGCCGGTTCGCCGCCATTCCAGACAGATTGGTACCAGACAGATACTATGACATACAGCCTGTGTGACTGGGTCATTGACCGCGCATCGACGTCAAAAGACCGATGAAATTTGTGCGATGAAATTTGTGCGATAACATTTGTTCGGTAACATTTGTTCGATAACATTTTTTCGATGACATTTCATCGACGACATACTCGACGACATTTCATCGACGACATTTCATCGACGACATTTCATCGACGACATTTACTCGATCAAATTTACTCGATCAAATTTACTCGATCAAATTTACTCGATCAAATTTACTCGATCAAATTTACTCGATCAAATTTACTCGATCAAATTTACTCGATCAAATTTACTCGATCAAATTTACTCGATCAAATTTACTCGATCAAATTTACTCGATCAAATTTACTCGATCAAATTTACTCGATCAAATTTACTCGATCAAATTTACTCGATCAAATTTACTCGATCAAATTTACTCGATCAAATATTTTCGATGACTTTTATTTGGTAAAATTTACTCGATGTAATTTGTTCGATGAAATTTATTCGATGAAATTTACTTGAAGAAATTTATTTGGTAAAATGTTTTCGGTGGAATTTTCAATAAAATGAATGAAGTAAAAAGATGATCGATGGAAGATGTTCGATAATAAATACGTGATGAAAACACCAAATGTATTAATCACTAATTTTAATAGAAATGCGTTCCATAATAACTTGCACGAGCATACAGTTGAATAAGGATTTCAATCATACTTTTATGTGTATCAATCAAGCAATGTGGTCAGTGGCGTAACAGCGGCAGGGGGGCACAGTGCCCCCCTGAAGGTGCTCAGCAGGAAATTCAAACCTACCCACCAGCAAGGCTCAAGATAACAGGTTTTTAACCGGGAGCTACTTTTGAAAAAAGTAGCGCCTGGATCATGGGATTTTATTGAGAACCGGGAGCTACTTTCAGTCTACCGAGAGCTAATTTTTATTAAATCCAGCGTGGCAGCATTGTCAACACGAAATTAAATGTCTTGGGCAAGTTTCCCGATCGTCAACGGGCGCTGGTTTGGACAAAATATCAGCGCCCGGTTGTTTATTTTTCAGCATTACCGGGCGCTATGGCAAAAGAACCGAGGGGTAAAAATCGCCCAGCGCCCGCTTATCTTGATCCTTGCCCACCAGGGAAAATGGGGGAAGGGAAAAGAGGAAAAGAAGGGGGAAAGGGAAAGAAAAGAGAGAGAGAAAGGAAAAGGGAGGAAAAAGAAAAAGGAAAAGGAGAAAAAAGGTGAAAGAAAGAAAAGAAGAAAGGGAAAGAAAGAAAGAAAGAAAATTTCGCAGTACAAAAAGCACAACAGTCAACAAATTGTTGACTGTTGTATTTTTTGTACTGCGAAATTTTTTGACCGTGCGAAATTTTGTGACCGTGCGAAATTTGTGACCTTGCGTAATTTTGTGACCATGACCGTGCGAAATTTGTTGACCCTACCCCCCCCCCCCCCCCCCCCCCCCCTCCCCCCCACTTACGTGAAATTCACGAAGTGACTGACTGGGAAAAAATTTGGGGCAACCTTTTACAAAAAATTATTCTAACCAGGAATCTTTTTGGCTGTGCCCCCCCCCCCCCTGACAACCAACCTCTGTTACGCCCCTGAATGTGGTTTTACATGGTATTGATTATTGAGTAATAAACAATGCAGTTGCCATTTATAATCCTCGTGGGTGAAATTCAGTGTTTATACAGTCAGTTGTCCGGTCACTCATTCAGCGTCATTTGATCCCTGATTGTAGTCCCGAGGTCAAGCTAGTAGGTTCGAGATTTCGCGTAACTACGGTCTTCTTGCGCGAACAGCTGATCGACCTGCTGTCAAGAATGCCCAGATGTAGCAGAATTTGCAAAACATGGCAGTGTAAATGCATGTAGGAAAATTCTCTACATTTACATACCAACTTCGACTACTTTATCGCAAAATATCGCAATGCTATGACAGATCAAAAAAATGGGAAGACTTTTGTCGTTTATTTGCAGTAACTCGTATCATTTTAGTAGACAAATCTTTCTTCCGGTAGATCATTTAAATCTGACAAGCTGACGATGACAAAAGGGCAATGAGCTGTAAAATGATGCCAAATTCGTCGGGGACGTGAATACATGAAAGATCAAGAAAGACGATGGAAAATGGGTTCAAATCTTGCGAGATTTCATACATTTTCGGAATTTCAAAGAAGTCTATTCATAATTACGTGCTGTTGATCAGGTTAGCATTGTTATGGGAGAAGATATGCATACAGCTCGAAGAGTGTCGAACCATTGTTGGGTAGTCGGGCGTATAGCGTTCAGATAAAAACATTGCCTGAGGAGGCCACGCGGCACACAGTGCATGGAAGAATTATATGGCGAACGGGAAAAAATATAGCTGAATAAATACAAGTTTGCATTTTTAGTTGACAATTCTTTCTTCCGCATCAAATGATTTCACGTTCACTACATTGTTTGTAGGTATGGCTTCGATCTTTTACGTCATATGTTTACGGTCCAATATCTAGAATTCGAGTAAAATCGCTTTTTCATAATCAATATTTATGTGTGATTTATGACCAGATTTATGCCTCAAAATCATTTTTCTTTTCAATATCAAGATTAATTTTCATGGGAATAAGACTTTCCTCAACCAATATTTTCAATTTTTGAAAAGATTGTACAAATATTAACCACACAATCATAATTTTAAAACTAGTAGTTTTGCGTATCGCAAAAGGTCACTTGATTTTTTCGGTTTCTGTGGACGAGAAAATAAAGCGCTTTTGAGTGACCGGACAACTGACTGTATATAAATGTGAGTGGTTAATGAAATAACATCACACATTGTGTATTGAACGTTAAGACTGGTGCTCAGTCTATTTGTGTAATTGTGATGTATTTTCATGAGTCACTTAGACTTGGTCAAAATACACGTTATACGATGTTTCTTGTGTGATAAGATATAACATTTTGATCAGCGTTACAGAAACGTCACGAGCGTATTGACGGTGTTAAATATTATACAATATTAGTGTGTGATATAATTATGTGCTTACGAGCGTATTGACGGTGTTAAATTTTATACAATATTAGTGTGTGATATAATTATGTGCTTACGAGCGTATTGACGGTGTTAAATATTATACAATATTATTGGGTGGTATTTGTGGTTACGAGCGTATTGACCGGTTTGTATAATATGTAATATTATTGTATGGTATTGGTGGTTAAATTAATCAACAATATTAATTTACTTTAGAATTCTAGTTTGTGTCCAGAATCATTTCAACAAACAAAAGAATTACTATATCGTGTGTCTATAAAAGAGTCATGGTCAAGTTTACTTTTACTCTTCTATTTGGGATATAATCTTATTTATTATATACAGCCGAACATTGGTATCGGGTGCAAATACCAGACTATGGTACGGCATACTTATGAGGACCAGACAAGTCGTCTCGTCGGGGGCTTAGATATTACATCAGTGTTATCTACCATACGGTCTACGAGCAGATAATCTACGGGTCATAATCTACGGGTCATAATCTACGGATCTACGGGTCATAATCTACGGATCTACGGGTCATAATCAACGCATCTACGGGTCATAAACTACGGATCTACGGGTCATAATCTACGGATCTACGGGTCATAATCTACGGATCTACGGGTCATAATCAACGCATCTACGGGTCATAAACTACGGATATACGGGTCATAAACTACGGATCTACGGGACATAATCTACAGATCTACTTTACGGGTCATGTTATACAGGTCAGCTGTCAACTCAGCGTAGGAACTGTTGAACCAGCGTAAGAACCAAATCTTTAGTGGTTGTGCACAAACCAATATGAATACGGAATATTCTGTTTGAAGTGTAACATTGACTGAAGCCAATATTATGATAAGTGTATTTATTGTTATGTATTGTTATCATGTATGTTATATTCACCAACAATCTTGAACCAATCAATCATTAATAAATGAAGTGTCAAATCTAAAACAATTCTAAGACCTTTTCATTCCTATGTGACAGGGGGGACTCAAGGGAAAGGGTCGTTTCAAGACATAATTGCGCTAGAGTGCTAATCAACGAGAACATTAGCGTTATTAATAGCGCAAGACTGCTAATCACGCGCAATTAGCGCTATTAACGCTAGTTGTGAGAGAAGTAATGGATTAAAAATCAGATATAAGAAATGTAATCGTAGTATAGGGAGTATGCACATCGTATGAACTGGATCACGTGACCAGTTTATAACTTTAGCCAATCAGCAAAAGGTATTACCACTTCATGACTCACTATGAAAAGACTTTTGTAATTTACATTTTACAATCTATCAATCTATCAATCTATCAATCTATCAATCTATGTTATTGACATATCGGTTAATTAATTAATAGCACTCTCTTCATGATCCAACCAATCCGAAATCGGCATAAATATTGAGGCGGTATTTATCAAAGGGCTGGGAGCTTAGGTGGTCTGAAGAACATGTAAATCGGCTAATAAACCCGTCACATGCGACCAGCTCTGTTTCTTGTTTTTACGTATATACTTTGAGTTTAAAAGGCACAACATACCGGATTTAACGTAAAAATAACAGCTTTCATTATTTAATAATATTTACATTCATCAATAAGCGGCCTAATTGTTTATCTGCGTCGGAATGCTTGGAGTTATTGGCGGATTGATATTTTTCAAAACAGCTGATTGATTGATTTAATTTTGTCAAGTTCAGTTCGAAAACAGCTGTTTGTCATTTTGAGTCGGAGACTTAAAAACATGTTGGAGATTCTATTTCTACCGTATTTCCACGACAAAAATTGGATTTATAATATGGAATATCAATTTCGATGATTGATTTATTTGATTTGTGCAATCAATTAATCGGGACGTGTCATAAATTTAGGCTATTTTGCTGTTTGTTTTTCGGCGGCACAATGCCTAGCCCACATGGTATAGCTAGGCTTTGAAGTGCTGAGCATGCTCATTATTAAATACTAAGGCTACAAATGTAAACAATACAAGTCTTCCTGTTCTCAATCATTAACAGAACAGGACATTTATGGTATTGGGCGATATCAAGGCTTTCTATTTGAGTCTACATTAATCTTACATGAGCGATAAATGAATCTTGCTAGGCTTCAGCCTTTGTTTGAATTGAAATCAAAAGCGTTCCGTGGTTTATAACTTTTGAATTACCGACGGTTGACTCGCTATTGCTTTAGTTGTTATCCCACATGTTAAATTGGTAATGTCCCGGTTAATGCTCCCATACACGGTGCAGTTTGTCATCAGCACAGGCCTATGATATTACCAACCCTATCTGATGTTACAGTATACGAGGCCTACTAGGAGTAGGACTGTAGTTAGAGCCAGGGCTATGCTTAATTCTGATTTATGTATGACGCTGCTTCCAACAAAGGCTTAATAATGATTGAATTATCGATCCATGCAACTCTATATAGTGGTATATTGTCGGGCATAGAAGAGCTCACATTATCAGTGGTACAGGAAAGAGTGTGGCAATGCCTTTTCTTCTATTTTTTTACTACTCGCTTGCATCGATTGTGCAATTTGAACGAAGCAATGCTTGGAAACACAAAAGTGGAAGCGTTGCTTTTTACTCTTATTCTAAAACTCGCAGCCTCTTCAGAGATTGCTTTTTTTTCTTACAAGCCACGTAGAAATGGTGGTCTCGTGCATCGGAAGAGCTATCCCCGAGCACGTTAAAAGGTCAGACTCCTTCGTAAAGAGTAGGGGATCATCCCGGGTCTGTATCTGTACACACACACATCGGGCATCCCAGGGGCGTAACAGAGGTTGGTTGTCAGGGGGGGCACAGCCAAAAAAATTCCTGGTTAGAATTTTTCGTAAAAGGTTGCCCCAAATTTTTTCACAGTCACACACGGTCACCCAATTAGGCACGGTCAAAAATTTCGCAGTACAAAAAACACAACAGTCAACAATTTGTTGACTGCTTTTTGTACTGCGAAATTTTTCCCTTTCTTCTTTTATTTCTTTCCCCTTTTTTTCTCCTTTTCCTTTTTCTTTTTCCTCCCTTTTTCCTTTCTCTCTCTCTTTTCTTTCCCTTTCCCCCTTCTTTTCCTCTTTTCCCTTCCCCCATTTTTCCTGGTGGGTAGGTTTGAATTTCCTGCTGAGCACCGTCAGGGGGGGCACTGTGCCCCCCCTGCCCCCCCCCCCCCCCCCCCCCCCCCGGCTGTTACGCCACTGGGGCATCCCTTTAATTTAGTGCTTAAGTCACTATTGGGTTTGTCCTGGCTCTTCAGCCTAATTGTTATAAATAAATAAATAAGAAACCAAATAGGCCTACGTAATTAATAGTTTTGTGTGAAAATTATCCATTTTAAATGTATGAATGGTAGAGTGAGTTGCAAATGAAAATGTAAACAAATAACCGTTATTGACTGTGAGCGAGAAAGTAGTTCCAAGGATTGCTTAATACGCCGTTGCTATGGACTGACGCGAGCGCCGCCGTCGGACGCACTGCTAAACGTTAGCTCCACCTACTCATGTTATGTTGTCTCATCTAAGTGTCGACTATTATTCTGAGAACTAATGGGATTGCTTAAACTCTCTAAGCTGTTTAAGAATTGGAAATATAACCCGATTTCCAGATCTGGACATTTGCCTGGACTGTTAAAGGGGCACTTAATTTGTACCTACGTAATACTTAGGCTTATACTAACTACCAGCTGAAACTGTTTAACTTAAAAATCGCTATCTATCATGTAAAACTTCACGATTCGGTCATTTCGATGTAGATCATCGATATTATCGGCTTTACTCATCACCACATAACTTGCTTCAACCAAATTTCAATTTATCGCCATAATTCAACCGTATTCCCATAAATCATTACACTTCAGGATTCCTACGTACCTTATCTATTGAAAAATTCCTTTTTTCCAAATTTCATTTTTCTCGGCAATCTCCCAATGGCCCTTATCATGGGATTGAGGTCAAGCATCCCATGTTACCAACCATGCAATTATACATGTAGCGGTTCATTGGCTGAATAATCAAATAAAAACCTCCCAAAAAAGGTCAGTAACCGGTAAAAACAAACGCACCTTGATTTTAAAATTGTTGATTCAATATTAATTATTAAAATATAATGAGAATCCGATATCATTACGGTAATGTTGACACCTTATATGTTACAATTGACAAGTATTGCTGGTGTTGTATAATTTCAAACTGAGAAAGGGCACGTTTTGATATTTGCAGTAAGTTTGTTATGACGTGTATCGGTTCGTCTTCATTTTACCACTCATGTAATGCCTTTTTGATCAATAACACTGATTGTTCAAAAGCACAAATATAGAATTCGGTTTGGGTTTTTTAAACAAATTAAGACACATGTGCATAAGTTAAAAGGACACGAAGTCATGTTGATTTTTTTTTATAAATTAATTTACTTCATAATTAAAGATGAACATTAAAAATTATTGTTGTTTCTACTCAATATATTGGAATTTTTGAATCGACGTTTTGTTGTACAAAGAGGGCTGTAAGTTCATACATGTAATACAATTGTAAAAATATACAAATCCCAGTTTTTTTAATCATAATTGAGGTCGCAGCCTCCAACACATCACTTCCTGTCCCTTTGACCGACATTCTTTCTGTGGTAAAAAAAAGTCAGTACGAATAATGATTTTCGGATTTCAGACGCATTTACAACAATTTAGTTATTTTGTGAAAGGTCTTTATTTTACTTCCTGCCCACGCCATCTACCTAGACAAAAGCAAGAGCATGTAATAGAGCATATGTCAAAATAAAGGAATTAACAACACATCAATATTTCCAATAATTCTAGTCTTTATTGAATCTCATCCTGATAAGTGTTACGTAGCAAATTACAAAATAAGGATAAAATATAATTTCAACTGTAGGACCATAATCCACAAATGGATTTCCTTTGTTAAAGCAGTGTATTGTACTCACTATTGGTGTATGAATTGGTGAACATATTAAATCAACAGTGGTAGACATTACATTAATCTTCCACACAGGGAGTGTATATTATTTCAAATGGCATCAGTCAACCATACAGGTAACCCTGTTTGAGATTCACACTCCCTGTGGGGGAAATTAAGGTAATATCTCTTAGATGGGGTGTGTAGATCTCAAATAGAATAGCTCATTGTAGGTTTCATTAAAATTCATTGACAATAGTGTGCTTGTATTCCTTATGCACTGCCGGTTTCAGATATGTTTTAATGGCCAAATAAAGTAGCAGTTGTGAAAACTCTTTGGATAGTTACCGTCTTCCATTATTGAGCTTTCAGTTACAACTTGAATTAATGATGGTCTTTCTGTCCTTCAATACCACTGTTTCACACTTTATTTCAGACCAGTAGTATCCGTACGCCGGGCCGTACGTACATACAACCCAGGGATATTAATAATTATGGGATAAGAAACTCCAGATCTGTGCCTGTAATCAAATTGGTTCATGTACACAGCGCCCCCTTTAACAGTTGCGACATGCCGCATAAGGCAAGCAGTGGTTGGCTTCGACCATGTTATAGCGCCAACTAGACCAGTTGCGACAAACTATTAAGGTCAAGAGAATCGGGGTTTTATCTACCATGTTACCTACGCCTGTACAACCGTACCCGAGCTAAGCTACCTAACTCTGTACCCCCGAAAGTGCCTGTATTCGAACAAACGTACGGTACCAATGTATGTGGCCATTCTCGTACCCGTACTTATTATGCACTTCCATTCATCTCAGTACCGATATCAGAGCTATACGCATGGCCTATAATAGTAGATTCATAGACTTTAGCCTCATTACCATTTCATTCAGTTAAGGGGAGACGGTCATTAAAACGTATAGTTATATATGCTTCTCTGCGTCTTATAAACCATATCGTAGGTAGTTCATATTCATAATAGTGACAAATAAATGTCTCTCGCGCCGTCGTCCAAATTGATTTTCTTTCTAATCTGATCCTTATTTATTTGAGAAGGATTATAACTCTACGGAGAAACGATGATCAATATGTGATATGATTAACAGTAGAGTAGGGTATTGCAGGGAAACCAATATAATCTAAAAGATGCACGTTGCTGGCACTGCATTCGAAGAAGCGTTATGAGTGCACTACACTAAATAGGGTACCCTACCCTTAAAGGTGTTGCTAAACTAGAATCGGAAAGTATGCATGACAAAATCCTAAATTTAAAGGACTTGACAGTAATAAGAAGGCGTATTTTCCAAAATTTTAATAATGAATTCAAACGCGGTCATGAAAATGAAGCGCGGGTGGGTTACGGGAAACTAAAAATCAAGTTGGCGAGCCCTAACGGGGGATCGTTTTGTGACCGAAAATCGGTGAAAATCAGACTCGTTTTTTCTTATCAAAAAAG
This sequence comes from Ophiura sarsii, assembly GCA_035610835.1. Lineage (NCBI taxonomy): Eukaryota > Metazoa > Echinodermata > Ophiuroidea > Amphilepidida > Ophiuridae > Ophiura > Ophiura sarsii. The sequence goes on from CM069446.1 coordinate 40,687,508, forward strand.
AAGTCGGGCATCAATGTTTTTGATATGATATTAAAGCTTAAAATTCCGTTAGTACGGAAATTGCTCTTAAACTATCGTACGAATTTTAGTCCGGTCAAGTGAATGGTTACAAGAAGCAAAGTCACGAAAGTTGTTAAATTCTAAAATTAGCGATAAAATCACTGTTTGTGGACCAAATATGTCAGATTTGGCATCATGTTATAGAGAAAATTACCAACAATCCACCTACTTCGCCATCATAGCTGCCCAGCTAACCCTACCTCAATGAATTCAGGAAAACAAACTTCTCGTAAGGTTTTAGCGCAAGGTTGACATCCTGAAATCGATCTTTGCGTGGGTTAAAAATCGGCAAGGTCACTCATTGAAAGCGATACCTGCGTGCTGACTATAAGACACACTGTTTAACTAAACTCAATTCTCGAAAATTTGTTTAACTTAAACACGTGTCTAACTCCCTGAAAAGTGTCTAACTTTTAAACATGGGTATAGTGGTTTTTTAATTCGCGATTACTAAACAAATACACGAACTGTATGCCTTGAATGATTACTCAACCGTGCCCGATGTAAGCTGCCGAGCAAAGAATAAGCAAGAGCGAAAAATGTATAGGAAATGCATGTCAAAACTAGAGCGGTTCTCGGGTTTAGCGGTTTTCGGATATGGCGGTTCTCGAGTTTATCGGTTTTCGGATATGGCGGTTCTCCTATTTAGCGGTTCTCCTATTTGGTGATTAGTGTGGTTGGCATTAATTATGGTTTGGTTATGTGTAGGCATGTTTTGGATCCAACCGGAACCATGAGTCGCCGATATAGTTGCTGTTAGTGATTGATGAAGTTCCGAGAGAGGTAATTAAAGGCATATTATGTGATCTTTTCCAGGGGGCTCTCTCTATTGATGATTGTTTTTAGAAAGTAAATTTTCTTGCAGATTTACATTTTTGATCATATATCATAAATATATTCTGAGTTACAGAGCGATACGATTTCTAATAACTTCAAAATCATGATCATGAAAAGAGTTCTCATGTATGGGTACTAATCATTTTGGGACAGCCTGTATAACAACCAATAACATAGTACATTACATATAACTATATTCTACAACTGTTTTACACATATACAAGAACACTATAACAGCCATACAAGAAACCTTTTCAGTTACAATTATCTCTTACAAATGTTTTAAGGGGTCGTCCATCATTTTCACATACAGTTACATACAAAGCGTACGTAACGGGGGAGGGGTAAAAAATACCCTAAGCGTACATAATTTAAATGGCGATCTTGAGAGGCAGGAATTTTTTTCAAGCCATAAATTTGTTAAGTTAAGTTTGTACATATGAAAATGGTGATAATGTTGGACTACCCCTTAATCTTCCATCTAGCTTTGTAAAACACAAACAGAATAAAGTATGTTCCTAAAAGGTTAGCCATTTCAGGAAATGAAGATGACCAAAGACTATTGAGTTTGAGTACTGATTCTGCAGGCCCATTTTTAATAAAACACTTGGTTTATTTTACAAATCTGCAAGTATATGTACATGGTGTATGAAGATTCGGAATTTCCAAAATGGTCAAAATATACAATCCTCATGCATGTTGATAATGATATGTTGATAATAAACTCGCGACCATGTATGGTATGTTGATATATAGTTATGGTATGTTGATAATAAACTCGCAACCATAATCAAACTTACATGATGGACCACAGTCACACGCAACACTTTTTGACAAGGTAAGTACAGTAACGCATGGCTTGTATTTATATAACTTTATCATTACAAAAAATCCGTGCTGCCAATATTTGAAGCTTTACATCATGTGATTGTTTTAATATTGAAGTTTGGCCTATAGATAAACCCTTTATTATCAAACATATATCATGCATGCATTTTTACATACATGTGTTGTTATTTTTATCTGTCATTTCTGGAAAGTTAATTTTGGTTAGTTTAAAACTACTCTTGCCCATTATTGTTATTGCTATACAGGGTGTATCAAAAAAATAGGACTCTGATTCATGATGGTGTAATTATTATTATAATCATTGGACCGTGACCAATTTAGTCTCAATGTAAAGCCCAATTAATTATTATTATATCCTGAAAATATGAGATCAATCCGATTAAAAATAAGAAGACTAGCGTACTTTGTGTAAACCGTGTCATACTGATTTGTACAATGGGAATTCACACAGTAACAGTCGAGTATTACATGATGAAGTACTCGATTTGTAACTCAATGAACCATCCACAGTGGGTTCGAGAACTGTTTAACAACACTTTTTTTAAATTTGCACAGAATATGCATGCATCTGTTTTGCGGATTTTTTTAGCCAGTATTGATTTGTGCCAGAATTAAATGGATTACCAAACTAAACTTTGCTATTGACTGATAGATTATGTTGACAATTATTGTAACGTATTGAAACGTATACCGTGTTATTTACTGGTCTTATACATCGTCAGCCTGCTTCGATAATTGCCTAACTCATTTTTTCTAGTTCTTAGAAAACAACAAAAGTATGAAACCTGTTACCTGTGTACCTGTTACTCATTTTGCATTATTGATGGATGGATATTCATTATGTGGAATGTGATTTGTATTGTTGATGCCTCAATTGGCGTGCATGGGTGCACTTATCCAAGTCATAGAAACAGATGAACACAGCCATACAATAATTTGATTAATTCCATGGATTTGTCAATGCAAATTCAATAATGTAAAATGAGTAACATGGAGTGGTCTGGTGGTCCTTTTGCAACAAAGCTCTTCATTTATCAACACTTGTGATTGGTCAATGACTTAGGTATTTTAACAGCATGTGCATAATGTAATGAAGTCATGATTTATGCAAAAAACTCAATTTTGCTGAAAAGTGAGTTAGGCAATTATCGAAGCAGGCTGACGACATGTAGATCCCATTGTACAAACCAGTAAATGACATGGTTTACGCAAAGTACTCTAGTTTTCTTATTTTGCATCGGATTGATCTTATATTTTCAGGATATCATAATAAATAATTGGGCTTTACTTTGAGACTAAATTGGTCATGGTCCAATGATTATAATAAGAATTACACCGTCATGAAACAGAGTCCTAATTTTTTTGATACACCCTGTACAGTGATCACATCATTTAGAGTCCATTAACCCTTACAGCCCCGTATACCATGAAATCCCATTTCCCAGAGGTCCTGGATTCAAACCCCGGGGCGTGGCACCTCGCTTGTAGTGTGTGCTTTTTTTGCTTGAAAAAGATTTCGTTGGAAAATCCACCGGGAGTGTTAGGGTTAAGGAACGATTTTTTTTCTTCTTTTTAATTTTTCACTTTTTTTCTCTAATTTTACCTGGATTAACCCTTACAGCCAAGTATCAGGGGTGTGCCACTGAGCTTGCCGATCGGGTCCACTTTTAAATTGAACTTAGTCAGGATAGAATTGGTGGCGCTGTTCTACCGATAAGGCGTAATTGTAGCAGACGACGCGACGCTGGCCACGCGTCTCTCAGACGACCCAATATGGCAACGGGAGTGCACCATTTTGAATTATTTTTAACAGTCATCGCCCGGTTAACGATAAAAATTCTTCTAATTATGATGAATTTGTCAAAATGATAAGTTTAATATTCGCGATTAGGTGTTATTCACTACGAATTCAAAATGTAGGTTTCGCTTGGCCACCGTCGTCTGTGTAAATCTACAGCGCCCCAAACCTATGCTGACTAACAATTCCGTTAAACCTGGTTAAACATTGTTAAACGCGTTAAACGCCAGTCACGGACGCATTCCTGACGATTACCATAATTTATTCAAATATGCAAAAGGGTCCGTTTTCACTACGTACGTTAGTATAGGACTTTCCTATCCCAAAATTAATAGTATCCCTGCCAGTATCCCATGAAATCCCATTTCCCAGCCTGTCGGTTCCACCTGGCGCTGAGGTTTTTGAGTGAAATGATGGCCCGGGCTACATAGCTGGGCGAGTACACTCGCCCAGCATAGTTTCTCCCGTGGCTCAGTTGGTAGAGCGTTCGACTTCAAACCGAGAGGTCGTGGGTTCAAACCCTGGGGCGTGGCACCTCTTGTTGTGTGTGCTTTTTTTGCTTGAAAAAAAATTTCGTTGGAAAATCCACCGGGAGTGTTAGGGTTAATATCACTTTCAATCATAGCTGCACATAATTAATCATTCATCATGTGAAGACTAAAATATTGTTATCCATTTTGAAGCAGTACTACTGGTTCTCCGGCTGATGAATGTTGTGATATTGCTACATTCCTACATGATTGTGCTAATTGTCAGCTCTTTCATGCAGGAGGAGGTCTTGTTCAGTAGTAGCTTCTACCATCAGACATGGGACTCAACAGTTAATAAAATACTTGTAAAAATGTGTATCAATTGTGCCACAAACTGGAATCACGGTACAAATGAGATTTTATTTTTTTAAAAAGCCAACACAATTCCTGTTTTATCCAGGAGAATTCTCATGCCTGAACAAGATTATGGATCGAAATAGCTTTGACATAGTGTTACTACAACAGTACTTAGCCTCTATTTCAGCTGAAGGGGTTGCATTATGTCAAAGCTGTACTGGGAAACACACCATGTGTTTAAAAAGTTCTTAGGCCTGGGTCAAATGGAATCTGTTTAACAACCATGAACCCACAACCATCACATATTTTGGAGTGGGCAGAACAAATGATGTCACTTAGTGGGTGTCTGTAGAATGCTTCATCCCCTTCAGGCCAAGTGTAGCAAGTGTTGGTGGTCTGTTTCATGTAAGACAAGCATACATCATTTTCATTGATTGTTGTTACCTGTGTTTCAAAATATACAAACATAAGGACAATTAGTATCTGATTAACAATAGTAATAACCATACATTTAACAGTTAGTTTGTTGATCAAGAAACTGATGAATTTGGTTGATTTTGTAAAGTGCATGTGAAGCAAACAGACTTTTACTTAATGAATATGTGATTCCATTTTGAGATCATTTGAAAAAGAACATCAAGATTGTGTGCATTTAAAGACGGTTCAATCTCAGCATCGTCGACGTCAACACACATTTATGAAATAGGCCTACAATCTCCGGGCCTCAAGTGTGATGTGATATGCAGAACTTCTGTTTTGTCTTCATTTAACTTTAGATGATAGCAATAACATTTTTTTAATATACACACTATTAACCCTACCCCCCCCCCCCCCCCCCCCGAATCTAAAAAAAATGCTAATCAAAAGTCCCTCTCCAAACGCATGTGTCGTCTGTTTTCGATGACGTAGTCAACCGAGCCTATATAGTAAGTGCAGTATACTGCGCGAATGTGTAGCTGAGGGCGGCCGTGACTTAGTGGGTGGGACATGGGGCTTGAGAACGGAGGGTCCCTGGATCGAATCCCGGCAGGTTCCAGGAGATTTAGTTGGTGTTTTTCCCTCGAAAATTGTGATCCCGGTCAAAAACCCTAAACTGGGGTTAGGGTTAATACAAAGAAGATTTCTTGATGCACCCCAGGATGCTTCACTTTCATCACATGACCACAGGATTTCTGTCACCAGTGTCTACTGGTTCCCATTGACATTACAGTGCAAGGAAATGCTTATAAAATTGTTAAATGAGGGTCTTTAAGAAAATCCTTTTGCAAGTAATATGATTGATGTGTATTTAATACAGTCCTCTTTTGATTTTCTTAAAGACCCTTTATTTTTATGAATACAAGTTTTAGTTGGGATTCAACTTCTTTTAATATTTATATAAGTTACCCTATCTGCACCATGCATTTAGATGGTAGAGGTCAGGCGACCTCCAGCTGTTAATTACTTTAACACATGTGTGGGACTATTTGTTTTGCTGATAAGCCCTGCTGATACTGTAGGGGCGATAAGCATTATGGGGTACATCAAGAAATCTTCTTTGGGGTTAATATTAATGTACTGATTGTTTTATAAAGTGTACCTTGGCAACATGCATCTCGCTTTTCCCTTTTGCCCAATGTTCTTCAGTTAGACAGCAATAAAATGTCTTCAGTTGGAGAGCAACAAAATTATGGTCTTGAATTGCAGGAGACCCAATTGCAGAACCTGATAATGAAAAAAAAGTAAATAGACAATGTCAAAGGAAACCCAAATGTTTTTGTTACTTCATTGTCATTCAAATTGAGTGCATCATGTCATGTCATGTCATAATAGTTTGTACTCACCTGAGATGTTGTCCCAATCTATAGCTTTGTGTCCATTCTCTCTTTCAGTAGTGCCCCCTTCACTGCTGGTGTCCATCCACTTCCTCTTTACTGCCAGTGTCCACTTCCTCTTTAATGCTGGTGTCATCTGAACAGTTTGCTACTAGTTTGGCAGAGCTGCAGAAAAGAAAGGGCATAGAAATTAAGCATTTAGCATGATCATCATGTTTATGTGTAATACAATATCATTGGGGTTAGTCAATGTCTATAACAGGGTTGTCTCCAGAGCAATTTGAGTGCCGGCTAATTTTACTGATTGCGAGCAGAGTAAGTGTAGCGAACGGAGCACAGCGGATCACGGCGCGGGGTCCAGGGGCCTGCTTAGGGTTTTTTTTAGGTTTTTTGTAATGCAATTTGGCCTATTTGGGGGTTCCTGCCACATAATTTCTTATTTTATGAGGCAGTTTAATGATTTTATCCATGTAGAATAGAAAAAGAAGAAAAAAGTGCCTTTTTTTTTAGTGTGCCGGTCGGCCAGTGTGAGTGCCGGCTACACCCGACCGGCGTGGAGACAACCCTGGTATAAGATAGACTATAGTCTATTATCATAAGAAGGTGTGTCATTGCAGCACATTAACGAGTGCACCCACTGCCAGCAGGCCTGGAAAAAATGGGCAAATTGGGAAGCTCCTTGCCAGGAAATTTTGGCAATTGAAGGGACATTTTGCTCTTCCATATTAAGATATATAAGAAATAGTGTGAGATTTTCCATTTTAGAGGGAAATTTGGGTTAGCTTGCCAGGAAATCAACATTTTTTCCAGGCCTGCCCACTGGAGGTATTGACATACACATATGTGTAGAAATAATAGAAAATGTGTAAGTAGAATGTTGGGCCTGTAAAGTTATGTCACTGTCCAGAGGAAGAGAAATATAGTATAGTTATGATCATTGGGGCCCGGCATTCACCTCGTACGTTTTTACCTTGAAAAATATAGTGGCGAGTAGGTTTGATGATAGTAAGCCTACATGCTTATTTTGACTTCTGAAAGGCATTTTGAGGTAAGTGCAGTTTTGAGGAACTTCAAAAGCACACCCAATAGTACCAATGTCCAAAAGTACACCTTCATAATTTGTAGTGAAATGCTGGGCCTGTAAAGTTACGTCACTGTCCAGAAGAAGAGAAATAGAGTATAGTCATGAATGGGGCCAGCATTAACATCCCAGCACCCTGACAATGTACAGTGGGCACACCTTCATAGTAAACCATGTGTAATGGAAACAAACATACCTTCAGATGAATCCACATAATGCAAGCCAAGAGATGTTGAAGGTATACCACCGTCACATATGCAGGCACTGAATCACAGTCAAACAAGTTACATGTAGTAGATAAAAGTACCATTCCTATTATACTAATCTCATCACGATCTGTAAACAAGGATTACAAATAAAAAGGCAAGACTAATATAAGAATGTATCAATGGCTTAGTGAAAGTGGGGCCAATCCTGAAGCGATACATGTGCCAAATTTGTTTCTTTTCGGCGCATTTAATTTTCAATAATAGGGTGCTGGAATTTAAAAAAATTAAATAGAAGAAAAAAACCTGTCTCACATACCCCGCGCGCATGAGCCCAAGTGTGGGATTTCTTTTCATACTTGTCTGAAAAAATTGATGACCAAATTTTTTCTGAAAGAGCAACTAAAAACCAACAAAAGAAAGTGGGCAAAAAATTAACAAAATAACAAAATTAGATATCCGCATTTAAAATTGCATCGCATGTATGTATTTCCCAAATATGCGAAACAGACTTTGTGATTAATTTGAGAGTTTTTCATGAACTCAATTAGTTCTTAATTCAACATCATTTTATAGCTTGAGTAGGGTATGAGTCCATTGAGTACTGAATAAAACACTTCTTTCAGAATTTGAATAATGTACAATGTAGCTTTGGTCTCCGCTTTACGTCGTTTACATGCCAAACATTGTTTCTTGGGAATAAAAGTAAGATGAACCACAAATACAAATTAAAAAGAAAGATGGCACAACAAAATATTTGATAAGAAGACCTATACCGGGTAATTCAAAACAAAGTTGACCAAAGTTCAAAGTATTTTTTTAACCACATGTACATTAAATACCACAAAATGTTCAGAATGCCAGAGAGTGGCGATAAATGTGTGAGATTTTAGCAGGCACTAAAATGTGGCTAGCTACAACCCTGGCTATGAATCATGATGATAGCTGTCTCAGAGCTATGAAATTAAAGCATCAGCATCAGGGCAATTCCATGCAAAGGTGGACATGACCACTAATTTTCAAGTTATTCATATCCTAACATAGTATCAAATTAAAACTAAAAGTCTAAATTTTCCAGATATGAACTTTATTTTCATTTTTTTTACATATTTCGTGTTTTCCCCCCTGTTTTAATTAGCATAATCTACTAATTTTATTAATTTTGTTGTAAAATCTGTTAGTTATATGGGTCATTCCATGAAGTTGGGTACACAAAGTGTGACATGGGGGTCAACATTTGAAATTCATTTTATTAGAATTCAAGTAACATTTTCAAGTGCTATAATATGTCCCATTCCCCAAATAGTAAAAGAAATTCATGAATGTTGACCATTTTTAATGCCACAGTACATTTTCCATTAGAATGTCTATTTCGTTTCACATGTAACATGGACACCAAACTCAAAACTGTAATTCACCCAGTTACGCAGTAAAAAGATGATATGGTTCACTTACATATCTTATTAAACAGGTAATTTGTATCTATATACAACTATTGAAATTTCAAAATGAAACTGACTGACTTGGCATTAATCCTAGTAAATAAGAGGACCTGTGAAATTTCATGTCATTAACACTCGACCTTTATCAAACTACTGATTCAAAGTACTGAGTAACCTGTTACTGTAACTAACTAGTGGACGTCAGATATTTCAATCAACATTTTTTCATTTTTTACATTTTTTCACTTTTCTGAATAAAATTAGTCAAACTATTTGCTAAGAATGAGTGTCTTGGTTGAATATCTCAAAAGTATTCTATTTCCAACATAGCTGTCTTGAATTACATTTTTGTAGGATCCCTCTATTTGTTCCTGCTACAGTAAATTTACGACACCGACTGTATACATCTACATGTAGGCGGTGTTTCATCTATCAATATTTTTCAACCTTTCTGAATAAAATTAGTCAAAATTTTGCTACAGATTATCATGATTCATGTTTAATGATCAAATAATATGTACCCCGGTCAGGGGTCGCATTCTGACGCGTCCTAGACCTCTCACTTTCTTATATAGTGACGCATCAGGTTTCAAATAGGAAAGACTTGCGGGTCCCGATCAAAATTGAAGGGACCCATTAAATTAAATTTGACGATGAATGGAAATGGAAACCTTAAGAAATTCTGTAAATTACATATCAATCCTTTGCTCACAATATAATTTCATCAAAACTGTCCATGTCCATAAAAAAGTAAATTGTTCAAATACCTAAACTTCGGGACCCCTTAAATTTGTTTTTTTGAAGTCCTACGGGGTCCTAAAAATGTCATGGGACTTCTCACATTTTTGATCCAGTGCTATTCCTGACGCCAGTGCTGTCTTGCTACACGTCCCGTAAGGCTATAATTTGAAAAAATCTGTTGTCTCAAAGCTCTTCAGTTTTTTTTCAAAACCCTAATGTGGAATGCGATTTTTTAAACAGTTTAAAAAAAAAAAAGGATAAATAAAATATTGAAATCCTTGTAAAAGTGAACATAAAAAAATAAAATATTGTTAAAATGCACTTGTTGTAAGCCCGGCTCTTGGGGACCTGGGACATGGCGAATGTACATCGCTAATATACCGGTGCCCGGCTATGCGTGGGAGCGTACAGGACGTACAAACTGTGTCCCCCTAGCCGGGGCGCGATATTAGTTACCATTTACAACATTTGATACATTGACGGAATATAAAAGCGTATAGTATAGTATAGGCATACATGTACATGATGAGACTGATACATCATACATGTCCATTGTATTTGTATAGGCCTAGTTGCTCCTGCTCTGACAGAATGCCTGCCACATTGTCTCTGCAGTTGTCATCTGTTTGTCCTGTTTCAACTGTGATTTAGGCCAAATAAAAATACCAGTTTCTCGTCCGGGCTTTTTGAAACAAGGAAGGAGGCCCCTTTTTTGTTTTGTTTTTTTCCTCAAAATAGCTGATCCAAAATTGCGTACTGATTTTTAAAAAATCAAAAAAATCCGCTTTCGACCTTTTTTCCAGTTGCTGTTGTTTCTTAAATGACAGCCACCTTTTCTAACACCGTTTTCAGACTTGTATTGGCTACAACTTTGTTGAAAACAAAAGGAAAAACAAAATAGGGCCTACATGTGTTTATACATTTATTTGACTTAACATTGAAAAAAACGATACCTTTTGTGGTTAAAAAGTGTTTTGGGGGTTAAAAAAACCAACTTTTTAAAATAAAAAAAGGAGCCGGTCGGCAAAAAGGAAGCGGGCGGGGACGAGAAACTTTTTAAAATTTTATTTAGCCTTATGTGCTGATTTGGATTTATATTTGAAGTCTTCCCCACTTTATACGTGATTTTTTTGCTTAGTATACAGTGTTTGGCCAAATGTTCTTTACGTTTAATAAATTTGCAGCCGGGGCGTACGCTAGGGTACACAGATGTACACCCCACCCCGGACGTATACATTGTAGATGATATAAATAAGCTACTAGAGCAAGTGCAGGGATGGAAATAAGACCCGTCCGCCCGCCCATAGCGGGTAACTTTCGTGTCGGGCGGGTGAAGATTCAAAGGTACCCGTCCGACTGGCAGGTAATTAAAACATTTTTGAAGCTCAAAGTGTATAAGTAACAGTTCAGGGTAATTTCATCATCAGATGATCGTGTGTCATGATGATAGTGGAGATCAGGTTGATAGGAGATTAAAGAGAGTATTGGATTGATGAACATGATGAATACGAGGAGCTGTTACGGGCTAGGTTTACAATGGAACATCGTACAATAAAGACAAAAACATGTAAATGTAGTTTGAAAGTAGTATTGCATTGTTTGCTGCAAAATGTTATAAAAAAACCTAATTGGGCTGGTAGAATTTTTGTCGGGCAGGTAGATTCTGTGAGTTACCTGCCCGACTGGCTAGTTGAAAAAATCTGAAGTTCCATCCCTGAGCAAGTGATGTGCTTGAATTGATGGAATAAGCCTAAATAACACATAGGGAACAAGTAGAAATCCATCCCGTTATGTTTGCAGAAAGAAATTATAAACCGACCCACAGACTGTGAGCCGGGGCATACACTTTGTCCCAGCCGCGTAGCCAGCCCAGCCACTCCGAGGGGGCAAGATCCCCATATATCCCCATAACGGTCCCTATTTCAAAGAAACCAGGTCAAAAAACGGCTGATTTAACATGATTTTCCGCCCTTTTCGTCCCCATTTTGCCAATTTTTCCCCTCAGGGGGGGCAGTTCGCCCCACCCGCCCCCCCACTCGCTACGCTACTGCTTTGTCCTGGCCGGGACTGGTGCCTTGCTCTGCAAGGACCGTCCGTACATGAATGTCCCGGGACGTCATATTTGCAATTTGTACGACCCGTACAAATGTATATCAAAACAAAGAATTCTCGATCAAATCGTATACTTTTCTTCAGTGTCCCATGCGACTGCCAGGGCGTACGTATTGACTGTGTGTGACCGTGTCAATCGTGTGACAAGGGCGCAGTAAAACCGGAAGATGTGACGTACTTGTAAACAAATCTAGGTAATAGACCATATTCACGCAGCAGCCATTTTCTAAAATTTGCCACCCAAGCCTCGTTCTCGTTACGTATACCTGCGTCTGCGTGAATTGCGTGAGGATGCGTACGCCGCGCGATTTGGTACCACGCGTCTCGCGCAGTTCTATTGTGCAGCGCGAGGCGCAGATAGACCAAATGGGAACGAGGCTTGGGTGGCATATTTTGGAAAATGGCTGCCGCGTGAATAGGGTCTATTGTCCGATCGCGGCCCCAATCAACAAGACCCCATGCCCCACGCTGCATGATTGGACAATTATGTAAGTTCATGTTTATTCATGTCACGTATGATCGCGTTGTGGCGTGGTTGTCAAGGCTCTTCATGCTGCAAATTCAACATTTGTATGAACGCTGGCGTGACTGGAATAAAATTCATTGTTATGATTTATATAGTCCCCGCTAGTCCCGGGCTTGCAATTGATTAATTTAAAAATTTTAATGCATAAAAAATAAATAATACAATCATGTCAGTCTTTTAAATTTCCGTACGGGACGTCTAGCTAGCAAGATATAGCCTGTATACCTTGGTTTATATATCTCATCAACCTCAGTCACTGTCATGTCACTGATATTTTTACTTATTCCAAGAAATAGGCCTACATGTACTTTACTGGATTGAATTTGAATGCCCTTTTTTAGGCTGTTGAACCTACTAGTCTCAGGTTGAACTACTAAAAAAGTTAACATTGTAAATTGTAAATGAAAAGAAATATCATCCAAAAATCGCAATCACCCGTTATTAATTTCATGATTTATTGACCATCACTACTATTATAAGTCTAGATGAGATAGAGCTAGGATTCAGAGCTACACTTTATCAAGCCCTATTCAATTCAACATGTCAAATGTCAATCGCAACCAAAACTAAATAAATAAAAAAGCTTATTTTATCATAGTAATTTTACACATTTTCAACTTCAACTTCAAGTTATAATAAAGTCATGAAAGTTATTAAAAGACAAAGTTAACACTTACCGTTTCCCCGGCCATTCACAGTTTCAGTTACGCTCGCAATCCAGGAATAAATCTGCCTGTTGAAAATTACTCGAAAACGAAGGAATTGACGATATTTATTTTAGGCGAACTGAGACTAAGACTGAGACGTATCGTTTCCGATTTAAAGTCCACCAGGGATGGGCATCTATGTGCGTGGGTACGCAAAATGTGACTTGTAAAAGGAGGGCGCTATCTTGACAACGCTATCATTGACAACACGAAAGGGCACATGAAACGCGTGAGGTAACTCGCAAATAGAGGGCGCTATCACACTCAGAGGCTTCAATCTCGGTAATGTACAGTGACATATCCGCCTGTGTGTGCTAGCCGTTGCAATATTTCCCGCACGTAAACAACCCAATATATTGTAACATGCCATTTTACGCCATTTTATCCACAAACACATGCTACAAATACCATCGATTGTCACCTTTCCTGGATGAATTGAATTTCGACAACAGAGCCAGTTCTTTAGAACCCTACAATTTACCTACATATACCATAATTTATTAAAACATGGGCGTATTTTTCGATATTTTGGACGACGCATGAGGAGTCCCTAATTATTGATGCTTTTGGAAATAGAAACAAAATGGCTGTTACGCAGTTTCTGCTCAAAAACATGCTACAAATTCACAATTGGACCATCGATTACAACACTTTCCTGGATGAATTGAATGTCGAAAAAATACTCCAACAAATGAGAAATCTATACTCCACCTACATATAGCATTATTTAGTCTAAAAAACACCCGTAACTCGATATTTTGCGTTAACCGACCTTGTAGGTGTCTTCTAGAATATTCACAGGACCGACTCGTTACGCATTTTCTCCTAAAAAAAATCGTACAAAATCACAATTGAACCATCGATTACACCACTTTCCTGGATGGTTTGAATCTCGACCAAACTTCGGGATAATTAGACACCTATATTTTACCTATAAATGTAATTATTTATTCTCACAAGTATCTATAACTCTATATTTTGCGCGACGCAGCAACGGGGTGTGTTTCGAAATCGAAACAGAGCTCTACCGTACAACTTCTATGTAAATTTAGCCTTGTCCTCATTTCGGGTCATTGGGCTAAACTATTTGGCTAGAGCAACACCCTTAAAATGGCAAAACGAAACTATATAGTCAGCCTTCGGCGACGACTCAATAAAGAAATGTAAGTCCAATTATCACACAAAACTTGCCCGACGTTTGAAAAAAGTTATTGTTTGCTCGGATTATCGGCCGTCATTTTGAGATCCAATCATTTCGTCGGTCTCATCACATACTGATCTATTCGAGCGATTATGAATTTGTGAGAAAATCGGTTTTTAGTAATATTGTATCGTGCTCTTTCAATAACCCAAGTTAGAGACCTCAATTCTGTTTAATTAATGAGATATAAATTCTTGAATTTGGTGTATTTGTTGTTTGTTACATTTCAGCGTTTCACATATAGCGCTATTCCATATAGAATAGGATATAACGTGGACGACACATCACGCTATTTGAACATCGCAAATTCTACGCGTTTCACATACAGATCTATTCCATGAGCTATTTGAACATCGCAAATTCTACGCGTTTCACATACAGATCTATTCCATAGAGATCTATATGCGTTCTATACGAGAATAATGAAAAACAATATTTTCACATACAGAGTTATAAGTTTGGTACCATTTTAATCAATGTTATTCAAAAGATTAGCACACAAAAATGACATAAATAGAAAGTACCAAGGGTCCTCTTCATGTATCATATCTAGGAATATTGGTTAAGAAATAAGCAACTTTGAAGCCAAATCTGACGACAGGATTTTCAATCTCGATTTTCTCGAAAAGCATGTTGCGTCGAATAGATCTGTATGTGATGAGACCGACGATTTGACAGCAATGTGAAGGGTTTTTTTCTATTTCTGAAATTCTCAAGACACTCTCAAGTTCCCTTAGTCCCTATATAATAAAATTAACCGAAATAGCAGAATAAATAATGTTAAACCCATGGATTGTAGTAGTAATAGTGTTTTGCCATTATTGTGGCAAACTGTAAATCTATGTGCACAATACTTATGGATTAAATCATGTACGTGTATCACCAACCTACAACGGTGTTCGCGTCGTAAGCGTGGTTTATTTTAAGAGCGCAAAAATACACGCTGACGCGCATAACGCAAGTTGTAGATTGGTGATGCACATGCGCTGAAACATGAATTAATCCGTTTAAACAACGATCGATGGTTTGTACGCCATTTCATGCATAGACAATGCAAATAAGAACATGGTCCTATATAGATTTTTTATCAATTTCATTCACACTATTTTCATTTATTTTCCCTATCCCTATAATATAAGAAATAATGCAACTTGTGCGAAGCGTCAACATAGATCCTCACATGTAACATCTATCACACGATTCAGGAAAAGAATTTGTTTTAAACATGACACACGCAGAGCGGCCTCTATTTTTGGTGCTTTGATGAAATATAGGTTGAATTTCTATAAATGTTTTTTACCCAATTATATATTACGCTACATATCACTTTTTTACTACAACATTTACAGTGAAGAGTTGAATTAAATAATAGCATTAAATCATTGCAGCACTACAGATGTTAAATCTTTAAATAGTATATACAATGTTAATGAGTTTATATTTTCCTTTATATGATTTCGTACTACATTTCGCCGTACACACCATTAGACATTAGCATTTAAAGAACGCAATGTTATATCTTGATTTAATGTAAAATCATCAACAACAAAAACGTGCATAACTTTTAAAAGAGTTGTTTCATGCTCAAAATGATAATTATCCGACAAGATTTTCCCAATAATTATATTGAAGTGTTTTGCAATTCACAAAGAATAAGCAAGAGCGGGAAATGTATTAGGAAATACATGTCAAGATAAGCAAATGTAAGCCCGATTATCATAAAACTTGCTCAACGTTTGAAAAAGTTATTGTTTGCTCAGATTCTAATTAAGAATTGCAAAAGACTTATCGGTCGTCATTTTGAGATCCAATCAGTTCATTCACACTATTTTCAAAACCCTTATCACTTAAATGATCAAATAAGTTATTATCAAGCTTCAAGAGATTGTGGGGATTGACTGTTGTTATCTGTCGTCGCTGAATGCCTGTTTGATCCCAAATTCTTAAACTTCTCTTTCTTCTCGGATATCATTGATGCCAATGTGTACATATAGGGATTAATTGACGAGTTAATCGGCAGTATAAAAACTACTGACCAGATATAAGCTTGAAGTGGAATAACAACTGCACCCGTCTGGGAAAGAACTCCCATAATCATAATCGGCATCCAGCAAAGAAAGTCCGTCCCAACAACCACGGACATTCGGATAGCCAATTCGATCTCTTCATTTTGCCGCCCACTACGCCGTACCCGTTGACCAGATCGTTTAACTTGAATGAAAATTATTACATAGAAAACTAAGATCAAAAGAAAACAAAACATGTTGACGCCAAGGAAAAGTATGATAGAAAAGAACCAAGCTGGCTTAGTATCTTTGGCAACTGGCAAGTCAAACAAAACATTTTCGCCCACACCGCTGGCTTCAAATATGAAACTAGAGGGTCTTGTAATCAAAGGAAGTCCGATACATACGTCGGAAAGATCATACCAATCAGAATCTGGACCTGCTGTCAATATTGGAACCACACTTACAGCTATGGTTAAAAACCAAATAATACATCCGGTTATTTTCGCAGATCGTGGGGAAAATGTCACGGTACTAAGCGGAAACCCTGCACCTAACAACCTGTCAAAGCTTATAACAGTAAGAAATACGACAGAGGCTTCACTTGAAAGTAAACATATAAAACCTGCAAATTTGCACATGGGACCAGATCTCCATTCATCAGAGTAAATGAAATATTCATCAGCATAATATAGATCAGCACTACCAAGAATCAACATATAAACACCCATCATAAGATCTGAAAACGCCAAATTGGCAATGAAAAAGTTTTGAATAGACTGAATGCGGTTCTTTGATTTCATCGAACATCGTGTGAATACTACTAAAATGTTACCGACGAGGGCACTGATACCTAAAATCCACATAGATACTCTCAATACGGTGTTCTCCATTAAGCTGCCGCAGTTAAACAGTGGTGGTTGAGGAGACAGAACGGTACATTCCTTTAGGTCTGGAAAGCTACAGCACAGGCGGTGATCGTCCACATACCTATTATACAGGGATTGTTATCAAACAATAAAATATCGGATCAATGTACAGGCTGTAACAAAAAAAGTTATACAGTTTTGAAAACAATATTAAAAATATCTCCCGTAGAATTTCTGTTTCGAGTTTTAATGATTTGCGAGGGGAATTTTCTTAGCTTTCGAATAAGCTTTGTTTCATGACGATCGATGGTCGGTAAGCAGAGATATGATCAATTGTCTAAAGTAGTCATGAAATCACCTGGGCCACTTTGGTTTAATCAATGTTAAAATCACTGGGATGAATATGAATGGAATCGAACCAGGAACATAGCAATAGAGCGCTCTTGTTAGACAACAGTGGTACGTTTCAAGTGGTTAAAAGTGTTACAAAGAAGGTTAGGTCTTTACAAATATTATTTATTTATTTTTATGAATTTATTTATTCAAATGAAATAAAACTATTTGAAAAAAGAATTATATTGTTCTCTCTAATGTTCCTTGCATGATACCCTAACCATTTAATTTATACAAGCAAGATTGTATGATATTATTGTGAAAGTGGCCCAACCCGATTTCTAGACGACTTAGTAGATTGGTCATAACTTTTAAACGCAAGTAGTTAAAAAGACCAAATAAAATGATTCTGGTAGCCGAAACGGAACTTAACACAGAGTGTAAGAGATTTTGACATTGCATGATTTTAACATTGAATTAAAAATAAAATTGCGATTGTATAACTTTTTTTGTTACAGTCTGTACAATATCATTCTTTTATATTATAGACCATAATTATTGAATAGGCCTATCGTATATTGAGCCATTTCGCATATAAACATGATAAATACTTTCCAGTAACTCGACATGAATCGAGAATACTTTGAGTCGACAATAGTATACATTACAATAGGAACCCCGTTATGCCTGTATTCATGATTTAACACAATATGATTAGAAGGTAACAATGCAATGCGTAATACAGTTACTATAATATAGTATTTCTTAAAGAATATAACACAACCTTCCTTGCGCCTTTGATCTGTCTGCTTCACTAATGCAGCCATCGAGAGTACTACAATAGTTATATTGTTAACGCCAGATAAGTAGAGAGGTTTCTAGTTAATCACCGATCTTTTTCCGATGCTTTTAACAATAGAACGAAATACCGTTGGAAAAGCGCTTTTAAATCGCTAGAAAAATGCTTTAAAAGCACTGAGAGTTTGGATATGGACCCTTAGAAGAGAATGTTTTATAATTGGTATTTCTTATAATTTTAAAAT
>CM069446.1:40710959-40718241 GCA_035610835.1 Ophiura sarsii
AAATATTGACTCTTGGCACCCAACTAAACTAATCAGATCATCAAACCTTCTCAGCTGATTAAACCTTCTGGGCTCCCGGCCTATTACAAGGACTGAATAATTGATACTTCGCAAAAGGGTGAATTGAAAAGCACCTCTAGTGTTAGTTTATTTGTTGATTTGTTTTGAAGCTTAACAAACATTGTGGTGATACGATGTAAAAATTAACGTTTGTATAGCAACAGTCTACATTGAACTGTCACTATCGTGAGTTTTTGTTAGCGGGTTAATAAGAATAATAGATTGTATTCTTACAGCCAGGTGACCGATCCCAATCCTAGAAAAGACAGAGCTTGGATGTCGGAGATACCGTTATCTGATAGTGATCTACAATGAGAAACCAAATAAATTATAACATATCAGTATTTCAAAAAAGTTGATGTGATCAATCAAAAGCTAGGTAAATCTGTACGGTACATGCAAAATGTAACAAATGTATAACTATCAATAAAGGAAAGAGTATTTACTGTCACAAATTGCCCTATAATGTATTGAATTGGAAATGTTCTTACAAAAGCAAAGACTACTCAATGTCGGTCACTGATGTCTTTATAACCTCCACTCCAGTCATGGTTACGTACGATAGCCTAATTAACTCGGTTAATGTTTATGCGACGTACTTGTACACGAAATAAGCATAAAGCACCCGAATATCGGCAAACAAAAGATATATGTGTTGGTATAAGTACACTGTATCGAACCATACGCCGCCTACACAGTTACTGTAATGCAATGTAACACAATGGCTCTCTTATGCGACCTTCATGTACTTGTGTTTCAAATTTGATGAATTGCAATAAAGTCGGTATGTAGTCGACCAACCCTGGGTGGACTACAATAGCGCCCTCACGGAATAAACCATAATACTGTTTAAAAAACACCTTGGAAACTATATTCATTCTAAATTATATGTTAAAAAACTCAGGGGGTTGGCGGTCGGGGAGGTAAAAACAAGGACGGATCATTCTAAAACAACCCGGGACTGTCCAGCCCAGGGACTGTTTCTAACCCTAAACCTAACCCTAAACCTAACCCTAAACCTAACCCTAACCCTAACCCTAACCCTAACCCTAACCCTAACCCTAACCCTAACCCTAACCCTAACCCTAACCCTAAAAATAAAAATAAACCCTAAACTCTAACCCTAACCCTAGTCCACCCAGGGTTGATCGACTTAGGGTTGGTCGACTTAGGGTTGGTCTACTCCGGGTCGCTCTACCGCGGGTGGAAAGTCATGTGGGTATTTCCATTGCTGCATATAAATATGACAAATTTTCCGGCTCGCTACGATCGCCACTACTAATTTCAAACAATAAAAGGAAGGGCATTACAAAACTATTGGCTCTTCAGATAAGGCACACACAGAATTGGACAACGTATCAATGAACAAAATTCCAACGGACAAGACGGTCCCCTTAGGTATGTGATAAGTTGGGATTTTTTTCGGGGAGAGGGTGTAAAAAGCTACTGGTTAGCATGGGGTCATGTAATTTTTAGTTTCAGCTGTTACAGTAGGGGTTAGTTAATTTTGACATACGAGTCTCGAGTCTCGGTGAGGGAGCCCTCATTTTCTTTTCAGAAGTTGGGCTTTTCGCATATACGCTAAATTTGCAATAGTTCCTGTAAAATTCATGAGTTTTATAATTTTGCTTTATTTCAATGTAGATCATATCGAAATTAACAAAACTTATAAATGGTCCAGAAGATTTCTACCAAATGTGTTTCATGTTTAACATGAATAACCTTAAAGATCACGTGTGAAAAGCATCAGCGGCCTTCGAAAATGCTGAACACATGTATTTTATTTTATTTTCACTGAATCAGTTATCTATGTAAACAAGGTAATTCAATGACATTTCAATGTTTTGGGAATCCATCGGCTCTCAATGCCCCTTTAACTTGTGTGCATTTTTGAAATGTAATATGTTAGATGTTATTCAAAAGGTTTGTGCAGTCCAGCATGCTTAGCATCACTACAGTGCCAACAGGGCGTGTCCCCAAAACAAACAGTACAAAAATAATGAATTAAAAGCTGCAGGGCTTCCACTCTATAATATATGATACAGAGAGGCATTTGAAAACAGAAGTTGAATCCACACTAAAACGTGCATATCGTGTTTCTTCCAAAAATAAAGTGTCTTTAAGAAAATCTAGAAAAGGCAAATGTGATACTAGCTTCAGGATTGTATTTAAAGACTCTTATTTAACAACAAAGTATGCATATCACTAAAATACAAGTTGAGAGTTTAACGGGTTCGCCGTGTGACAAATTTTAAACTGTTAAACTATCACTGTAATGTTATACTAATGAGAACTAGACACCAGTGATGAAAGTGCAGAGTGCTGGACTTCACATTAAGAAATGTTGGGTGTTATTATGCTTACAAAGCTTTCAAGCGACTGAATGATTTAAATTCTCCCATACCAAGTGTAGTCACATTGCCTCCAGACAAATGTCTAAAATGGACAGAAAGAAGAAATAAAATATCATCTTTAGGAAAGCAGCAATGCTTGTATATGGTCAGAGTTAATTGTGCATTGCACATGAAATCTTTATTGAAATCCATTAGTTATGACATATAGCGCGTATTTAGACCGTTAGTAGCTTGTTGGAGTTGTTTTACCACATTGCATTGTTTTCAGTTGCAATCAATCTAGACATTGCATTGTTTTCAGTTGCAATCAATCTAGACAAATTTGACGCTATGAGAGGGCGCCACCATGAATATCAGTCAATATCAACAGTTTAATGCTTTTTTCCTATCCCCCCCCCCCCCCCCCCCCCCCCCCCTGCACCATCGATTTGACACGCACCCACGATTTACAAATTGACTTCCTGGGATGGTACAAGACCCTCGCCACCTCCATTCCCTCCCTCTATATACTCCACTGTTTACGGGTGATTGATGCCCTTACATAGATTTAGATATTGGTGGCATTTCAGTCAAATGTTCCATTGTCCATCCGTTCTTGCAGTCAACCCGCAAAGAGTCTACGTTTGTATACGTGCATTCACAATTATCCGGGCAACGTTTGGTGTCTGAAAATATACAATAGATTTTGTTTTTAATAACATATTGTATATCCGTGGTTGTACTTGACTAATCTATGCTCGTATACTACATGCAATTCAACTGTTATGGGCTATTTCTTCTTTGATTCTGATTTTTCTAGTTTTGGGCCATCGGATATTGATTTTCCTAGATTGACCATTATTTCAAATCAAATCCGTGATCTGTATCCCATCGCAGGACTTTTACCCTTCAAATAATAGTCTTGACATGGTTGCGAAGACGATAACGTGGGGTCTATGCAGACCCCACGCAGATCGTATTTAAGATATCTGAAGAAAATGTGCACATAACATAAGCTAACAACGTCAATATTCAAGATACATAGTCAAATAGACATACCACAATTTGTTTCGTCATCGCCTTCAAGACAATCGGCTTTCCCATCACATACTCGATTCATCTCAACGCACATACTCACATTGGACGCATCTGATTCGTCGCACAGATATGCGGTTGGGCACGTCACATACGCTATAGAGAATACAAAATAAGGTGATTATGCGAAATGAATTCACTGGACTCCATGGCTACTATAACTCAAGATATTTGCAATGACGCCAAGGTAATATATTGCATCAGTCATCATGGCAAACCCTCTATATGAAGAGCTTTGTTGCAAAAGGGCCACCGTCCACTTCTAAATGTTACTCATTTCGCATTATTGCATTTGCATTGACAAGTCCATGGAATAAAATCAAATGAGTGTATGCATTGCTGTTTATGACTTGGATTAGTGCATCCGGCCATGCACGCCGATTGAGGCACCAACAATCCAAGCCACATTCCACATTGAAAAGCCATCAATCAATAATGCAAAATGAGTAAAATAGAAGTGGATGTAGGCCCTTTTGGAACACAGCTCTTCATGACTGCACATTCTTTGTGATGCCAGAACCATGTTACACCCTCAACTAGTATATGGCCATGTGCTTTGAACTCTCCACCTTAGCGTTGCATGTACAGATTTTTACATTTTACACCAGCTAAGATTCGAATTAGCATATCGCAATAACTATTTTTCTACCCCATAAAAAGTATATATTTTCTGAACGGTTATCTCACAAGGAATCCTAAAATGCTATTGGAATTTAGATAGAATCTAATAATAACATGTTTTGATTAAGAATGTTTAAAAAATATCGATTTTTTTCTTCTTCATATTTTGATTTAAGATCAACAATATTTGTATACCAATCCCAATCATAATTTTACTGTGCATATTAGTTCGTCATGCAATTACCCATCAGAACATAATGGTTGTCAAAGGTAACAAATGTTTAAATGTCATATTTATTAGAGTTTATAAGTATATTTTTGGGGTACGCACCCTCTTCTGATTTAAAGGCATTTTTGAAATCCCCTATATGAGAGCTTTCCAAAAATGTATAATTTTGCTATCATCGGTTGAATACTTTTTTGCTATAGTCATGTATGTAAAACTGATGAATTAGGGCAAGATCAATGTGTAGCGAATGAGGAAATAGCCAAGGTTAATGCAATCGAGTTACAATTAACAATTGTTACATAATAGCTGTCACGTTTGTTGAAACAGAATATAGAATACTCTATAAAATGATAGCAAAATCATGTTTGTACCTAACAGGGATGAGGAGTTATTGTAAATTGAACGTAGAATTGAGAACATTTTCTATATTCCCCATAGAGATTGTACACAGCGCCGCCGCCACCACCGCCGCCACCCCTAACTTTCACGATATAATCAATCATATCTCAGCCAAACAGTTATAGAAATACCTGATTTATTCACACAATGTAGCTAGATAAATACGCTTACACATGACACCTCAACCATAGCTCCACCATACTTAGTTGTTGAGTTAATAGAGATGGACGATTCGTTACCAAAAATGCCACCACCCTTTTTTGGATGGTGTGTTCAAAACACATGGCCAAACTTTTACACAACTTCTATTGTATCTGCCAGCAATTCTTCAAAAGGTCTTGTGAAACTTTACCTGAAACCGATGCTACCTGTAATTGAAATACGTAGGTCACTAGAAGACGTTTTCAGGACATCTACATCTTAAGCTTTATAGATAGTATTATCACATTGCCGTGTCAGAAAATATTCACTGTACCCATTTTTCATGAGGATTGGTATGGTAACATAACATAAATTATGCCAAATAAAATATTGGAAGATGGGGCGTAATTAAAGGAGGCATGGGCAGGAGGACCCCTACCAGAAGGCTTGCTCCCTCATGAAATGACACACTCCCTATGATCCATCACTGACCTGCCCCCCCCCCTCCCTCCCTTCCATCTCCCCCCCCCCCCCCCCCCCCCCCCCTATATCACAGAGCTTACAGATCAACATCAGTGATTATAACTCCAACTATTTCAGAACAATTACTGGGCAATGTTTGCTAGACGGCCCGTAACTAATTTGCGCATGCCCATAACAATTAAAACCCGTAATACTACCACACGGTTTATTCCGTGCGGGACGTCTAGCAAGATATAGCTAATTTAATGAATAAGTTGCATTGTTACCTACCGCAGTGTCTCTCGTCAAACAAATTCAGGCAGTCATTAAACCCATCGCATTTACCAATTGGGTCGACGCAGATTCCATTACCGCAATTAACATCATTAAGATTGCAAAACTCTTCAAGAAGAAGTAACAGACAAAAAATGTGGTAATCTCGTGTTTTCGTCCCAGTACGGATATATACGCATGCTCAAAACCAGTAAAATACATCGTAGTAGCAGAATGTGGCAACGTTTTTACGTAACGGATTAAAAATATTTAGGCATTTTAGGAAAATATCTTATAGATTATCAACCACTTAGGCTAATACTAATGTCATCATTTTGTACACAATGATAGAATGAAAAATGGAAAAAGTGTACTTTTTTAGGTCCCAGATTCTGGACTGTACTAGTACTAGTACCATCCGATACTGGAACACCCAGAATCGTTCGATATTGGTACAAATCCAGTGTTCAGGTGTCGTCCGATACTGGAAAATCTCAAATGTACCAGTATCGGGCGATACTGGAACACAATTATGTACCAGTATAGTTCAATGCTGGGACAAATTACATGGGTAGTATATGTGTAGTATCGCCCGATACTGGAACAGTAAAATCGAACCAGTATCGAGCGATACTGCCAACTTTTATGTTCCAGTATTGAACGATACTGGTATACAAGTATCTGGGACCCTAAGTACACTTTTTCCCTTTCATTAAAATGTCAATAAATGGTACAGAAGATTGGTTTAAATAGAGGTCAGTTGAAATAAAATAAGTCAAATATAACTGTACCCTGATCAACGATTTGTAATTGCTAATCCAGTACTTATTATTAATAAGGTAGTCGCACGTAGTTATGCGCACTGTAATTCTGTTGCATTGGTGTGGGTAACATTGCGATCAAAGAGGAAAGTTTGCTGCGTCTATACTCTATTTGTCTTCCTCTGGACAGCGACGTATTTTCACAGCCGCAGCATTTACGCACGCGTATGTATCTGCCGTCTTTCCTCGATCGTGTGTATACGAAACGCGCAACTCGCGTTTATGTGTTGCATTTAGCAGAGTACGCAGTTACGCACCTATCTCGTGATGGATAATAGACTATACCCTATTAAAAAAAGAATACCCAGGAAAGTCAAAATACAAGAATCTTGGGTCCATAGAACAATAGACACCTGGGCAGTACATGGGCAAATCATGGGCAAGTCCTGTGCAATTGTCCAGGAAAAATTCGGACAAATTCAAGAAACCTGGTAATGCCCAAGTATACCCAGGAGTTTTTATCAGCCCAAGAAACCTGGTAATGCCCAAGTATACCCAGGAGTTTTTATCTGTCAATCAAATTGAGCTCCATACTAACTTCTTGTGGTAACTTGGGTTTCCCTGGTGTAATTGAATTATAATTCAAGGAGTGTACTTAAATAACACAATGGGCAGTAATTGAATGTATTGACTATTCTTATGGACACACTTTATACATTGTATGCTCCCAAGCAAGCAAGTGGTACACTACACAATTTTTGCATAGCGCACCCTCCACCTAATGCTTTATAAAAATAATCATCTCTAGTCAACATAAAATTATTAAAATGAATGTTATCAACAGTTTTGCAGTCCAGCTAGCTTTAGGTATCAATAATCAAACAAATGTATATCAGGCCCAGTGGCGT